>APFE030376064.1:50151-114824 GCA_000404065.3 Pinus taeda | reverse complement strand
TGGTCAGATTATCTTCCAACTCCCTGTATCTTGCATCTTGCATCTCCTTCATCTCCTCTAGTTCTTGGAACATTGGTGTCTTAGCTTTGCAATCTATACTTACTAGGGGTTCCAAAATTTTAATTTAATTGTCAATAACTCTTAGATGGATAATAAAGATTTAATTTCCATAGAATATTTTAAAATATTCCTCATCATATACACAAATTAAAAGTTGAAATCTATCTCTAAAATATTTATGCTTTTTTTATTGTTTTAATTAAATTGATTAACTAAAAAAATGTCATTTGAAAAAATGACAAATGAAGTGACTTATAGTTGTTTTGTGCATGTCTTATGCCATTATATTGTAACAAAGCCTATTTACAAATTATGAATTTTAGTGAAGTGGAAATAAATCTCAATGATAACGAATCTTGTTCCATGCTTTTTCAAATGTATGCCTGATTAATTTTCATATTATTTTCTTTTTATAATTAATAATAATAAAAAATTAGTTAATTTGTAAGATTTTTTTAACTTTAGTAAGATTTGATATATGATGACTTAAGAGTTTTGATAGGTGTTTCTTAGCTATTTAATTTATATGTCTAAGCCAATACAACTATTCATTTTATAAACTCACTTATTAACATGATGTCATTTCTTGTTTGATAATTTACATGGTAATTTCATGATTTTATTAGACAAATGTGAAAAGGTAAACATATATTCATAGAATTCTATTTGTTATTTGATAATTTGCATATTATTTTTATAACTTTATTAGATAAATGTGAAAATGCTATTTGTCATTTGATAATTTGTATGGTAATTATTTGATAATCTATATGGTAATTTTATAATTGTATTATTTAAATGTGAAAAAATTGTATTATTGTCTAAAATTCAATACCAAAAAAAAACAAGAGTATACCTCTTAAACTATTTAGGTATATTATTTTTTCAATATTTCTAAAAATTTGGAAAATTATAATTTTGACAACCTCAAAAACTTCTTAAAATTGTTTATTGCAAATAAAATTATATAAATAAACATTTAGAATAACAAGTTGTGGAAATTTTTATATTCATTCATATAACCAACTACTTTAGAAATTATATAATATAATGTAATTATAAATTATATACTATAATATCAATATAATCATAATTATAAATTAAATATACTATAATATTCAATATAGCCATGAGAATGATATAGTGACCTCACGTGTTCAGAAAGTATAGGAAATAGAATATCCATGAAAAAGTGTCAGAACCAAACGATGGCGATAACAATCTGGAGCAGCTGAGGCGGCACGCGGTGCTGTTAGACAACGTCCTCAATATCGTAGCCAGGCAACCAACCACATCGCAAGAAGAGTTGCTCGACTACGTGGACGATTACAGAACCATGATCGTAGCCTTCACGGCGCAGCAGCTGTCCAGCGCCCTCTACGCCGCCATGCCAGGGCCACCCCGCTCTTCGGACGCCATTCTCATTTCCTACATCGCAATCCCAAAAGACTGTGGAGCGGAGCGGCTCGGGCGCATGATCGACCACTTCATAAACTCCGTGGCTCTCTGTAACCTGGGCAACGCTTACTTCGCACTGGGCAGCAACCCGAAAGCTATGTCGTTGTCCAAATGCTGACAGCCGTGGCGGCACGCAACGTCATACTCCCCGTCGCTTTCGAGGCCGACATCATTACATTCGAAGTATTGGTGGACTTCATCGGGAGAGCCGACACAAACAGCAAGAAGACGGCGCTGGCTCTGCGTGCACTCAGAGACCTCTGCGCTGTTCCGGAGAACAGAGATTGTGCGGCGATGCGTGGTTCCGTGGAAGCTCTGGTAGACGCACTCATGCGAATGAGGAACGATTTGTACAGCGTCGGGGCTGCTAGGGCCTGCGAGGCCGCCCTAGGAGCGCTGCGTTTTCTTCTGTACTGTCACAGGGGCCGTGCGGCTTTCGCTTCCCACAGCCAAAGCGTCCACGCGATAAGACCATTCATAGGCACAGTGTCTGCGCCCATTACCGATGAGGCAGTGTTGTGTTTATCCACTGTTCTCTATTCCTTCCCATTAACATACACTGTGCAATGTCTGCAGCCTCACCCACAGTCCAATCCTAGTAACTTCTCCCGCATAGGGCAAAGCATTCTTTCGTCGTTCAGGGAAGCTGTACGTGCATATATTAGGGGACACGCTCCTGCCGAAGATGATATCCTCTCCATATTTCAATAATAATAGTGGTGGGTTGGTCTGTTGTTTTCTTTTTCATTTGGGTTCTAATTTTATGCTACTAATAAATTTCGGAAATATTTTCCGAAGAAATTATATTAGAATATTTAGAGATGATTTTTAATCAATTTACGTGGTTTATTATTGATGTTGAATATTGGTGTTGAATATTATAAATATTTTTCTAAGAAATCATATTGGAAAATTTAGAGATGTTTTTAGAATTAAGATGATGATTTTTACTAAAACCAACAAAATTTATTATAATTTAATTGTCTAAATTTAATTTTCATATTGATGATCACCATTTAAAACTGTTATCAGACAGCTTGTGCATTATTTTCATTTAAGAAAAACCATATTAATTAAAATTAAAAAATAGTTGGTAAAAATAAAGTTGGTTCATTACTTTCATTTAAGAAAAACCATATCAATTAAAATTAAAAAAATAATTGGTAAAAATAAAAATTCCAAATACAAACTTTATTTTAATTTTTTAAAGTAATTAAAATCAAATTTAAATACTTTTGATTATGTTCTATCATGTTATGCAACCAAATTCGGAAAATTAAAATTCAATTTGGATTTGAGATTCACAATTAAAGCAATCTTCAACCTTTAGTTTAGTAGTTGTAGAGTGCTTAAAAATCTTCACTTTCTGAGAGTATTAAATAAGTTTGTATTAAATTTAGATATTAGAAGTATTAAATGAATTTATTTTATTTTAATGTTTTTATATTAATGAAAATAGCGATTGAGTAGTGTTTTAATTACATTAATTTTTTTTTAACTTTTTTTAACTGAAAAAATATGTTTAAAAGTTATAAAATTAAATTTTTATATTTATTTTAAATATTTTCAATTTAATTTATTTAGTAGAAAATTTAATTATTAAAATTAAATATAAAATTGATTTATTTCAAATTTTATGGAATGTAATACATTATCCAAAAAAAATGGTAAATCATCAAGTCTTATAGGTTTTTTAAAGTATTTTTTATATTAAATATATATGTAAAGCATTCTAAAGTTTAATAGTAAAAGAAATTCAGATATAAATTTATTCATTTTCAATTTCTCAAGAAAATGCAGTATATTATTTCAAAAAAAAAAGTAGTTAACCATTATTTATTCATTTTCAATTTCATAGAATGCAATATATTACTCTTAAAAAAATAGTTAAGTATTATTTTTTATGTTTTATTTAAAAGTATTTTCTATGTACTTATATAAAACATTCTAAAGTTTGACAACAAAAAATTTCACATAGATTTATTCATTTTCAACTTCATGGAATGTAATATATTATTCAAAACAAAAAATGTATTTATCTATTTAAAGAATGTTTTTATTTTCTTTCCTAGAGATATATCTTTAAATTTTTAAAGGTAGAATAATTAGAATGATCAAAATTACTAAAAAAAAAGTTTTGATCATAAATAGAAATACTTCAGAGATGAACCACAATTAATTCATTAAAAGCAATGTGATAATATTCCAAAAAGTCTCTATTACCTAACGTTATCATCCAAATACTAAGTTTCATTAGAATTCCACGTTTGGATAAACCAGTTCAGTTTTTACCTATTTAGTGACAACTTGGGAATCACCAAACACTTGTAAATTGTTAATTCTTTTTTCATTTGCTAGCAACAATACTCATTTTAGAGCCATCAATTTTGCATAATTATTTGAGCCTTCTCTCAATCTAGGCTTAAACTTAACGGAATGATTATTTGCAAAGAATAGGATCTCCCATCCTCCACACATAGAAAAACTTCCTTGTAACACTATAAAAAAAATCCTAAAACCCATGCCTCTAAATTGAGTAAGGACAAATTTAAATCTCCTCCCAAAATATGAGCCTTAAAATACATAAATGAATTATTGAAAAAGTTATTCGAGAAGGCCCTATTTGTACAAGGCCTGTAGATGTTTATGAATAGAATGTCTTTTCCAATATCCTAGGAAAAAAGTGTCACCCTACTTCTTGACTCAATAGACGAACTACTAGCATGTTTCATAGTCCTACTATTCCACCTTGTCGCAAGACCCCTTGATCTCTCAATACATCTAAATATAGAAATTCCAACCTTCCAACATATCTTCTAACAATCTATTTATAAACCCCCCTTCCTCTAATGTTTTATATAGAAGCATATAGAAACATCACATCTAGTTTATTCTTTAAGGTCAATTATTTATTGGAGTCAACCAATTCCACTTACAATTAAATGAAAGGTAGATCTTTTAGCCATCACAAATGAGGTGTTCATCGCTTTAAGAACTCTATCAATTGTCATCTATTTTCTAGTGGTAACATCTAAAGTAGCTCTATCTTGTGATTTTTGAATAAAATATTTCTTTTCCGTTCCTTTACCCCTAGGTCAATAGGTTATTCTCAAACTATATCCAACATAATACCTTTCAACATTCAAACCATGGACAACATAACACCCCTACTTGACCTATGGATTGTAAATGACTTGCACATGTAAAACTTAGGTTGGTGAACTAGAACATATTAATGATTCTACTGAGATGATAATTACTTTTTAGGATTGGTGTGCCCATATACATGTGTGTGTATAGGATTTGAGGAAAGTGTGTCTATGTGTATTTTTTTATATGTTTGAGGCTAAAAAGCCCAATGTTATAAATATGTTATCTTTTGGATAATAATAAACACATTACAACTGTAGACTGAGTTGGATGAAAAGAGTATGGGGGCTAAGACTCCATGGGTATAAAAAGGGGCTCACATGACTTAAGAATTATAAAAGTGCACATGCTTATAATAAAAGTCCATTAAGTGACTTTATGAAGTGCCAAGTGTAAAAATAAAATATAGGTACATAAAAGAAAAGAGTTGGTACTATGAGGCAATTAGTTAGTGTTGTATATCCAAGAACATAGGAAGAAATCTTGGATCCACAATGCTCTAGACATCCCTATCAGGTCGAGTTATGTGCCTTGGAGGTAGTGGCATACCTTGAGAGATTACAAGTGCATAAAAGGTGTGCACTACTTGGGTATGGATTTATGAGGGATGTGAGCTTAGAGGTTGGAGGTTATTAGGATTTGATATGAGGGCCTGAAGGGTACTTGGAGACCCCATAGGTTAGTAAAAATTTTCAAAGCCATATGACTTAGATAACATCCCCGTTTGGCTGAGTAAGACACCCTAGATGTCGCAACTTGAGGGACTGAAGTGCAAAGAGGGGTGTGCAATAATTGAGTGTAGGTTGATAGGGGATATGAGCTTGTAGGTTAGAGGTTGTTGGGATTTGGTACGTTGGCTAGTTGACGATACTAGACATGTACCTAGATTTGGGTGAGTTGTATCCCCATGGAGCTGAAGCCTTAGCTCGAGGGTGGCTTGTTGGTGAGAGAAAATAAACATTATGGTTTATTGCTGGGGGGAACGTATGAGGCTTGAAGTCAGTTAGTCATATTACCAAATAATTTTTAAGTTTAACTAATTATGTATTACTTAATTATGTATCTTCATATGTTAGTATGTGAATTTATAACTGCTATGCGTATGGAGAATAAATCAAGAAATTTTATGCCTGTATATTTATAATGCATACAGGCATGCATAACACACATACAACAAATAAAATGAAAATAATTTTTTGTACAAAAATAGGTTCTTAGGTGAATGGAACAAAGATAGGCCTCAATTGAAGGATGGAGGCATTATTGGAATGAAAATAGTGGAAAAATGGTCAAAATGTTTTAGGAAGTATCACCGAGTATGGGTATGCTTTATTAGGTGGCTATAAAATAACTCATTGGTGACCAACAAAGGTATGGAGACATTAAAATTGGTATAATTACAACACTTAGGCCATATAGGTTGAAAACCATTTTAGGCAACTATTTGACATAATTTGTAAGGATTAGAAATGGGTGAAATATCAACTCAAGATTAGATCCACCAGTAGGATAAATGAAAAGGGTAAACTTATGGTTGCTAGCTTGGAATTAGTGAAGCAAAGGATGAAATTTAACATTGGAAATGATAAATCCCATAGAGGCAAAAATTATAGAAAGTAACCATTACTAATGAAAAAGGAAAAATAAAATTTAAAATTTAGAAAGATTTATGATGATATTAGTGATGAAGTGATAGGGTCTAGTGGCAGATGAGTTGGCAGATGAGGAGGCCAGCTGGCATTTCAGTTAATAGATGAGGAGGTAGGTGGAAGACCATGCCACGACCAAAATCCATTTGGTGGATTCAATGTGCTAAATCATTGTTCTTTTCAATGGATGATGAACACCACAACCATTGATCACACTAAATACGAGTTATTTTATCTATCAGGTGCTCTTTGCCCCATTAAAAAATCCACAAATTTTTACTCGATGTGAATTGTGGATTGTTGATGGATAGGGATCTCAATATTTAGATTCAACGGAGGTGTAACTTTTTGTAAACCTCTACATACGTTGTAGCATGATATAGATCTTGGTTGTAAGACCATACACATCCCAACCATTAGATTCATCAACGATGTAAATTGTTGTAAACCTTCATGTATGTTTCAACATGATGCAGAACTAGGTTGTTGGATCAAGGAAATCTCAACCATTAAATCGATTAAGTATTCAACTCATCATAAATATATGCACATGTTTTAGCCCAATGGGAATCTAGGTTGTTGATCTACCTCAATATCAACCATCAGTTCTATGACATAGCAAGTCACTTGTTATGTGGAAAAATGGGGAATGTATCTTGCATGTAGGTATAACAAATCAATCACTACCACATGGAAGGTCTGAATTGGATTATGGGTCTTAAGTGGGGACCACCACAAAAATAAGGGAAGTTGCATGCATGCTAAGTGTTTGAGAGAAACCATGTAGGCCATTTTGTGTCTAATGTGAAATAAAAACCCAAATATGTACAAGTAGTTACTTTCCAATGAAACAAGGGCACACAAAGAAGGCTGATATGTATGAAGACAACTATAGGTGAATATCGCTAGCCCAGGAAAGTAACACATGTGAAACTATAGAAAAATTTAATGATTTTTTTTCGTATTTCTCAAGTCATCCACTTGTAGAGCATTTTTGAGGGAAAAACAAAGTTTTTAAGTAATGAAAAACCATGACAATTACTTGTATGAGTGGTGCAAATTAGTACAAGCAATATTTAAATCTCTAATAAAAAAATATTGATGTGAGCTTTCCAATGATATTTTACAATTGCAAAATGGAGGCAGTATGAGGAAATTATGATTAAAACCCTATGAAGGAAAAATATGGTATGTAGTTAGTCCAAAAGTGTGTAACTCAAAAACCAAACTTTAAATTGGGGCACCGAAGTAGATAGTGAAAAGCTATGGGACTGTAGAATCAAACCATGAAGCTAGATTTGAAAATTTGAATACATTAATGTTGAGAAAATTGGAAATAGTGAGTTGTGATAGAACATGGAAAATTGAGTTGAATGGGCCAAAAATTTCAAGGACCAAAAATATTAGTTTGAGACTTGCATTTGGAAAAGTAGATAGCGTTGGAAAATACTGAGAGGGGGGTGAATCAGTATTCCTTAGAAATTAGCATTTTAAAATATTTTTAGAGCATTAGTTAATCCTCAATTATTATTAATCTTTATGCAGTAATAAAAATAAATAAAATAACACAGGAGGTAGAAAAATTTTAGGTGGAAAACCCCCTTTGGGTCAAAAACCACCGAATGCTTTTCTAATAAATTCTTTAATCTTCATCCGCAACTAAAATGAAAGCAACAACTTCCTAGAATTTTAGAAAATAATTCTTCTCCAGCTCCCACTAGAAGGACGCCCCAATGCCCTGGTTTCTTCAGTAATCAACTGAACGGATGTCTCAACACCCTAGACCAACCTACCACCCTAAAGTGTTCACAGGCTCCAGCTTGTAGGTGACTTCATGCACCTGCCTAGCACCTCCCTACCACCCTATAATGATTGAAATGAGACAAGAGAGTCGACAATGATCCATGACAAAATATGATTTACAATGATTTTGTCCAAACACCCAATCACACTATGACCTACAACCCAACCATGACATCATCCCAACTGAGACTCCTATACCTCCCAAAATGCGTTTTCGACTCTAGGTAGATTGATTCTTTTACAATAATGACTCTTGTAATGATGGCACTTTAAAAAATGACTCTTTTATAAATTTAAACTGATGACCCTTGGTGTTGACACTTCTTCACAATATGTAGATGGTTGTCATGTCTTCAAAGGATGTCTCATTGACCCTTGACCTTGATACTTCTTCACAATATGCAGATGGTTGTCATGTCTTTAAAGGATGTCCCGTTGCAATGCCTCCTTTGATTTGATACTTCATCTCCTAAATTCTTACTTGAATTTTCTTCTACCTGCATGCAAAATTTTCCCATTGAAACCAATCCCCCCAAAAGAAAAGCAAAATACCCTTCAACTTATCTCTACCTACAAAACACATGTAAGTGCAAAATACAAATTAAAATTACAATGCATATCTGAAGTGTGCTTGTCACTTTTGTTGTTGACTTGTTGCAACAGTAGAAAAAGACTCCCACTCTTGATATGGGCTTGGAGTCTATGTAAGACTATATCCAAAACTGACCTAAAGATATATACAATAAAAACTAATGCCAAACCCTAGACTTGTGATGGACCAAGTCCTAAGTACAACAATATAGACCATTCCATCAAATATGACAAGACAAGTAACATGAACTTACAAAATCATATAGATTTAGAAAACATAGTGTAGCATCAAGAATATGTAGCATAAAATGCATAGTATCAAGAATAGGACATCCGAAAAACTAATTGTGACATATAGAGACATAGAGATATAATCGAGACACTGTATATACTTACATTGCCTTGCAAAAACATATGTTAGAGATGATACTCAAAGTTCAAATGTAAACACTAATCATACATACATTGATGTAGGAGACGTACCCTTGACTGTTGATGTGTGGTCCTTACTTTAGTGATCCTTGAATGCATGTATTTTCTTGCCTTCTAGGAGCTCGATATTGAATCTATTGTATCTATGTAACTTTAGCTTTCCAAGGTCTGAAATTTCATATTGTGGTAGCCTTGTAAGTCCTCTTTCAAACCCCACAGGTCTTATCAAGTTTGGATTCTTCAAGAAATATTTATGTTTATGTCTAATTTCCCATGATGACCTGATTATAGACTTGTTCAGTAGATCGAACTTGTATAATGTGCCACATGTCACTATTGCGACCATAGGTCCTGAAAATACTACTCAACAAACTACAGTGCATCCTATTTTTGTGAATATTTACTAAATTTGAATCCAATTTTGAGAGAGAAAGTTATGATGATTTTCCCAACGTCACCTATTTGACATGGAATTCAAGAGCCTGGAAAACCCTAACCTCCTCTAATCATATCTCTAAAAATATAACGAACCATGATTGGAAATTCAATCACATAGTTCATCAAGATTTCAGCTCAATTGGGTTTTAATTTCAGCTTTTGAACCTTCTCAGCAAACAAGTTATAGCGAAAATTCCATGATGACCTATTTTAAGCCACAAAATCATTACAAGAGGAGGATATGAGCATCATTATTTATATGAATGTCTTGAATTGAGAGGGTCCTCAACAAATGAACGTTGGAGGGAGTTTAGGAGAAAAAAAATATTATTAATTATTGACTATTCAATGACCACAACCAATTAGGAGTGTCGTGCAACAACCCCATAGGGTTTTAGCCCACTAACTAGGGTTACTAACTTCAAACATAAATAAATCTCAAATCGTGAAGATCTAGGAGGCATACCATATGTTAACGGAAACATCTCGATGAGTAGAATATATCGAGAAGATATTTGATGCAAAATAATATGATTTATCAAGTCAAATTTCCCTTGAAATATTGGGGTAGCCCTTGGTGCTGCTTGGGTTGACATCAATGACAACCACTGATCAACAGATAGTCAATAAAAATATATTGGAAAAGATAACATGTTTATCAACCTAGAATTTTGATTTGAGATAGGAAAGATTCCAACACTTTTAAAACAAGGCTACAAGTGGCCTATAATGTAGGACCATCATGAGGATTAGGAGTATGGGGAATGCTTAGGGGTCCTGCAACTATGTAAAATATGTCAAAGTCATGAAAATAGCATGGTTGATGTTAGTATAAAGTCGAATAAGAATGTAAGGGATAAGCTAAAGGATCAATACTTGGAGGAAACCATGGGAGCCTCAAAATGGAGGTTCTCAACTACAAAGTGGATAATGAGGGGTTGATAAGGGAACAATGAAAAATTAATACTCAAATTTTATAGAGCCTAAATAAATTATAGATGAATATGGACTAGAGATATGATTCTAGGTAGGAAGAGGAACATGAATCATGAGTTAGGGGAAAAGATGTTGGAGATTCAAGGCAATCTAAGAGTGCTATTGGGAAGCATCATCATGCTTAAGGAAGTTAACCAACAAAGATTATCTTTCTTTAGAATTAGAAAGTATTTTGAGCATATTAGTTTGACTTGAATAGTTTGCAAGGAGAAATTAGGAAAATTAACCTCCCACATTTAATGGTGAGCATAATAAGGGAGAGAAGGCTAAAGAATGGTTATTAGAAATGAAAAGGTACTTTAAGCTACATGATTACTCATCCAAATTAGAGGCACAATTTTTCATATAGAACTTGAAGGGGAAATAAATTTATGGTGGAAGAAACTCAAAGAAGCAAACCATTTGGATGAAAACAAGATCTTGGGGAGGAAATTTAAAAAGCTCTTCCAAAGGAAATACCTATTTGAGCAATATCATGAGAGGAAAATTATGAGTTTTTCGAACTCAAGTTGGGAAACATGGCAATGGAAGAATACTGCCAGAAATTCATTGAATTGTTGAGGTATGTAGATTTTATTAGGGATGAGAACTTAAATAGATATAGATATGTGAGTGACTTACCACTACTATATTTGGGATAATATTAAGTTTGATGAATTAAGGACTTTGGGTGAAGCTATGAGGAAGGTAGAGTACCTATATAAGTAGATAAAAAATAAAGCAACTTTCTAAAGGACTTGGGATGAAAAGAAAAGAAGCAAGATTGAGCAAAGGAAGAAGGGGCTAAAAACTCTCATTTTTGATGAACAATTGCCAGGAAAATCAACAAAATCATTGAACCTTTAGTGAAACATAGGGGGTTGATTCCTTTTGTAAGAGGCCAAGCCCCAAGGTTTCATCCCATTAGATGTTGGGGCTATGGAGGAGAGCACTTGTATAAGGGTCTCCTCAATAGACAAGGAAGAATGGGGAATATAAATCACATCCAAAGAATTGATATGATGGAAGGCATGGGTAGAAGCATGCCCAAAATATATGCAACATTATAAAATGGCTAGGTCGAGCATCATACACACATGATAAAAGTGGGAGGTAAGTTAAATAATTAGACTATTTCCATTATGTTGTCACTGCCTCAACACCCTCCAAAAGTTTGACCTACGCTCAATTTCAGAGCCTTCCTTGGTATTTTTTATTGTCATTGCAAATATTGAAACTCATTCCATGCATTTCCTTGAAGTGTTTCAGTCCCATTTGCAAGATAGGAAAAAAATGTCTTTTCACATGTTAGATATCACACAATGTGTATAAGAATATTATGGTGGTTTCATGAGGTGATATTTGTGTAAAAGAGTTTTTCTAACCATGCAAACATCCATCAAACTCATTTTTGAAGTTTGAAGCATTGCCACACAAGTGTCATCACGGTCATCGCAAAGTGTATCTTTAGTGTTGCACTCGTTGTAATTTGTCGTAAAGATTTCACATTGAGGGAAATGCATTGTTCATGTGTTATGGTTTATCTATGTTGTTGTGTCATCAAGTGTTCTAAGTGTGTGATCACAATCAAAGTCTTATCACTATTCACATCAGTCTCATCGATCCCACACTTAGCCAATTTCTAAAATGCTTCCCAACCAAGCAACCTAGATTCACTCGATCTCCCCAAACTACCCATTATGCAGTATTAGTCCTCTAGATGTGACCTTTCCTCTTGACACTACACAATGTGCATTTACTGCCTTATAGGCCTGTTGCACTATGCAATTCTAGTGCTCAAGCCCTAGCCTTGGCTCCTAGAATTGTGCAATCCATCTTCCTAAACTGGCCTCAACTATGCATTTCACAATATATAGCCTCAAGTTCATCCCTTGAGACCCTAAGCTATGAAATTTCATAATGCCCCAAAATCTTCTATTTGCTGGAACTGTACAATGTCCTGATCCAGTGCCCAGCCCCTTGACTTGTCACATTGACCTCTAGAATTGTGCAATTTTCTTCCTCAACCCAACCTAGATTGTGCATTGTCCAGTCTCAAGGCTTAATGTTCACCCTTGAATACTTGAACTGTGCAATCACTAAGCCACTCTCCCAGCTTATTACCCAGTTTCAGCTCAGTTAATAGGATCAATATGCACTATCTTAGACTAGGGGTTTTTCAGACTGATGTCGTCTCATCATGAGTGAATTGCAGATGGAGGTACCTTGTCATGACATGGTGAGATGATGAAGAAGAAGATGAAAAAGGGAAACAAGCTGAAAGATGTCTTTGTAGCTGAGTATGGAAGCTGATCAACCAAGAGAAAGAAAAGGGACACTAGTTTGTGATCACAACTCAAGACTTGATATCAATGAATATTCCTTATCACCAAGCAATGCAGAGGTGGAAGGAAAATCATTCTCAAGAGGACACTAATGAAACACAAGTGAAACTATAGAAACATTTAATTATTTTTTCCTTATTTCTCAAGTCATCCACTTGTAGAGCATTTTTGAGGGCAAAATGATGTTTTTAAGTAGTGAATAGCCATGATAATTACTTGTACCAATGGTGCAAATTTGTACAATAAAAGTTTAAATATCAAATAAAAAAATATTGATGTGAGATTTCCAATGATATTTTACAATTCTAAAATGGAGGTAGTATGAGGAATTTATGATTAAAAGCCTATGAAGGAAAAATAGGGCATGCAATTAGTCCAAAAGGTTGTAACTCAACAACCAAACTTTATATTGGGGCACCAAAGTAGCTAGTGAAATTCTATGGGATTGTAGAATCAAGCCATGAAGCTAGATTTGAAAATTTGAATACATTATTATTGAGAAAATTGGAAATAGTGTGTTGTGATAGAACATGGAAAATTGAGTTGAATGGGCCAAAAATTTCAAAGACCATAAATTTGAGCTTGAGACTTGGATTTCGAAAAGTAGATAGTCAATAAAAATCTACTGGAAAATAAAATATGTTTATCAACCTAGAATTTTGATTTGAGATAGGAAAATTTCCAAAACTTTTAAAACAAGGCTACAAGTGGCCTATAAGGTAGGAAAAACATGAGGACTAGGAGTATGGGTAATGCTTAGGGGTCCTGCAACCATGTAAAATATGTCAAAGTCATGAAAAGTAGCATGGTTGATGCTAGTATAGAGTTGAATAAGAATGTAAGCGATAAGCTAAAGGATTGAGACGTGGAGGAAACCATGGGGGCCTAAAAATGAAAGTGCTAAGCTACAAAGCTGATAATGAGGGGTTGATAAGGGAACAACAAAAAATTAATACTCCAATTTTATAGAACCTAAATAAATTATAGATGAATATGGACGAGAGATATGATTCTAGGTAGGAAGAGGAACATGACTCATGAGTGAGGGGAAATGATGTTGGAGATTCAAGGCACTCTATGAGTGCTATTGGGAAGCATCATCATGTATAAAGGAATTCAACTAAGAGAGATTATGTTTCTTTATTAGAAAGTAGTTTGAGCATATTAGTTTATCTTGAATAGTTTGCAAGGAGAGATTAGGAAAATTAACCTCCCACATTTAATGGTGAGCATAATAGGGGAGTGGAGGCTAAAGAGTGGTTATTAGAAATGAAAAATTAATTTAAGCTACATGATTACTCATCCAAATTAGAGGCACAATTTTTCATCTAGCAATTGAAGGGGAAATAAAATTTATGGTGGAAACAACTCAAAGAAGTAAATCATTTGGATGAAAAAAAGATCTTGGGGAGGAAATTTAAAAAATGCTTCCAAAGGAAATACGTATCTGAGCAATATTGTAAGAGGAAAATTTATGAGTTTTTCGAAATCAAGTTGGGGAACATGGAAATGGAAGAATATGGCTAAAAATTCATTGAATCGTTGAGGTATAATATTTTATTAGGGATGAAAAGATAAAGATATAGAGATATATGAGTGGGTTACCACCATTATATTTGTGACAATATTAAATTAGATGAATTAAGGACTTTGGATGAAGCTATGAGGAAGGTAGAGTATCTATATAAGTAGAGAAAAAATAAAGCAACTTTCCAAAGGACTTGGGATGACAAGAAAAGAAGCAAGATGGAGAAAAGGAAGAAGGGGTTAAAAACTCTCATTTTTTAATGAACAATTGTTAGGAAAATCAACAAACTCAGTGAACCTATAGTGAAACAAAGGGGGTTGATTCCTTTTGTAAGAGGCCAAGGTTTCATCCCATTAGGTGTTGGGGCTATGGAGGAAAGAACTTGTATAAGGGTTTCCTTATCAAACAAGGAAGAATGGGGACTATACATCACATCCAGGGAGCTGATATAACAGAGAACATGGGTAGAAGCATGCCCAAAATATATGCAACATTGGAAAATGGGTAGGTCGAAAATGATACACACATGATAAAAGTGGGGGGTAAGTTAAATAATTAGCCCATTTCAATTATGTTGTCGCTGCTACAACACCCTCAAAACTTTTGGCCTATGCTTAATTTCGGAGCCTTCCTTGGTATTTTATATTGTCATCATAAAAATTGAAATTCATTCCATGCATTTTCTTGAGGTGGTTCGGTCCCTTTTGCAAGATTGGAAAAAAATTGTCTTTTTGTATGTTAGCTATTGTAAAATGTGTATAAGCCTATTATGGTGGTTTGATGAGGACATATTTGTGTAAATTAGTTGTTCTAACCATGCAAACATTTTTCACACTCATTTTCGTTGAAGCACTGTCACACAAGTGTCATCATAGTCGTCACAAAGTGTATCTTTATTGTCGCACTTGTCGTAAGTTGTTGTAAAGTTGTCGCACTGAGGGAAATGCATTGTTCATGTGTTTTGGATTATCTATGAACTTCTTTCATCAATTTTTCTAAGTGTGTGATCACATTTGAATTCTTATCGCTATTCACATCAGCCTCATCGATCTCGCACTTAGCCAGTTTCTAAAAAGCTTCCCGAGCAAGCAACCTAGCTTCACCCAACCTCCCTAAACTAAACATTCCACAATATTAGTCCTTTAGGTGTGACCTTTCCTGTTCACACTGTACAATGTGAATTTCTTGCCTTCCAGGATTGTTGCACTGTGTAGTTCCAGTGCCCAAGCCTTAGCCTTAGCTCCTAGAATTGTGTTATCCATCTTCCTAGCCTGGATTCAACTATGCATTGCATAATATATAGTCTCAAGTGCATACCTTGAGGCCCTGAAATATGAAATTGTACAATGGCCCAACATCCTCTATTTCCTGGAATTGTGCAATGTCATGATCCAGTGCCCATCCCCCAACTTGCCACATTGACCTCTAGAATTCTGTAGTGTCATGTCATGATTTGTCAGAATCCACACTATTACGCTTGATTATGTAATTCATGTTTTGAAAATTCATTGTAAAGTGAAATTCCAAAGGACATGTGTGGAATATGAAGATTCATGTAAAGTTGAAAAGTCATAGGAAGTCAAACAATCATGAGGGTAGATGAAGAGTCACAAGGAAGGTGAAGTATCACCTCCTCATTGTTATATATACACCCTCATTATAAGAGAAAATTACTTTTCACCTTGGATCCTCTCGCATAGCATTAGAGAGACAAAGCAGTTCTTTTGAGGAGCAAGGAGTGGCTGCAATTCTCCATTATTGGAGCTAGTGGTGTTCACTGTATACATTTGTCTTGGAAATTTTACTTAATATCAGAAGCCTTATGGATACCACATTATTCAAGCATGGATTATGGATATTTGTAAGACTATTGTGTGAATTTTCTAATTTGTTTTTGCTTTTAACTATGCTAATGTAGTTGAACTATTTCGGTTATCTTGGTACTTATCATATTGAGAATGTGTTGTGATTGCTATCACTGCTGTCACATCCTCATGGAATATTCTACTAGGTATCAGAAAAATTGCTCCAGGTGGATTTTGGTGGCCACCCACCTATTCAACTTAGATCCCCACCAATATCTCTTTTAGTTTTTCAATTTCCTTAATTGTAGCACAATTTACTATTTTTGGCAGTTTTTCGGATCCTAAACTTCTAGAGTCATTTTGAGGCCCTAAATGACATTTTTTGGGAAAATCAGGGCCAGGATAGGTGTCTAATTGCTCTTAATCACTCGAAAGTTGTAGTCATCTGATAGATCTTTCTAACGAGGTATTTTGCGTGTCAAACAAAGATCATATGCCAAAGTTATCACCACGAGAAGTTGATGTACCAATTTACTCAAACGAGGCCCATAGTTTTGGTGCTTCATCTCCTAGGGTTAGGTTTTCAGATTTTTATGGTTTTCTATTGTTCCTAAATAATAAATAGGCCTTAGACCCTCACTGTAACACAATTTAGAGGCATGTAGCTGCCACATCTCTTCTCAGATATTTCCATTCTGTTTGTAAGCATATTTCAATATTTGATATTAATGAAATGAAGTATTATTTCTACTAAATCTTTGTATTTATGGTTATATATGTAATTTGTTGCATTCCTATTTAAGTTCGAATCAGTGATATCAGAGTGATCTGCCCTTTCTCTGTTATTCTTTGCATGTCACCAACAAGGTCAGGATATAAGGAGTTAGGGTACGAACTAGTTGAACCTTTGCAAGACCAACCTTGCAAATCCCAATAGCCTCCCATGGAAAAAGAGAAGAAATATGGGGGGCAAGAGATCCTTTTAAAATATTTCTCGAAGAAGCCCTCGAGTGAGAGAGGAATGCGATGATGGAAAACCTTTCCCATATCCTTTAACGACTACCCAAGGGTGACACATCTCGTTCTAGTAGCTACTCTGGAAGTGCCACACCCTTTAAGGTACAAGTTAACTTTTCCATCCCCATATTTGAGGGTTAGATAGACGTAGACTCCATAGATAAATGGTTAACTCTACTAGAAGGATATTTTTCTATTCATGATTTTTCCATCCGGGAAAAGATTACTTTTTCACTTCTGAAAGCCCCCCCCACATCTAGGAATGGTGGGAAACCTACTGTGAGAAGAAGAATGAAAGTACACCCTTACTATTTTCGGGCATACCAACTTGGAATTTGTTTCAAGACGCTATCAAGGAGTAGTACTACCCTATCGAGAGCTATGAGGATAAATAGATAAAGTGGACCATGATGTGAGAGGGAAGGGACTAAGACGTGCCCGACTTTACAAATGTTTTTCATACCCTTTAGGCGAAGTTGGGTATCAAGGATTCTGAGAAACATTTGGTACTCAAGTATCACAACTACCTACATAGGTACATCCAGGATGAGATGGATTTCCTGGACATCTCCTCTCTCGGTACAACATACCGATACGTTGTCAATATTAAGTAGAAGTTTAAACAAAAAAAGTGAGACTTTGGGTCTGCAAATTCGAAGCAAGGGAAAGGCGCCCCCAAACCGTAGAGCAAAGGAAAAAGCCAAGGTGGGGTGACCCAAGATAACCCACCGAAGCAACAAAGAAAGAACAACACCACAAAGACAAAGAAGGATCTGGGAAAGTGGTGTGAGGTCCATAAGAGCTCCAGTCACAACACAAGTGAGTGTCAGGCCAAACAGTCACTCGTGGTCGAGATGAAGGCTTTCGAGTCAGAACTCGACAAGGGGAATGAAAAAGGGAAGTAGATCATTGACACAGAGTCTAGTGCCATTGTGGACACCACAAAGACACACAATTGGAGCTGAAAATGACATATGTATAGTTAGTAGTAGTAGTAATAGTAGTACTAGTATAGAACATAGTCCTTGTACATATGACTTTTGGACATGATATTTTGATGATTCCAAAACACGGGAGATATCTAGAGCTAGTTTTTTTTTAGTAGACCTGCGACAGAGGAAACATATTATCTCCATCTGCTTGGAATTCGAGTGCACGAACAATACCGTGGAATATGAAGCGCTCATCTTAGGTTTGGAAAGAGCCATCAACCTTAACGTTGCAGTTCTCAAAGAAGTTTGTGACTCAAAAATTGTCATACGACAGGTACACGATACTATACACTATGTGTCACCTCTTTTGAAAAGTTATCAACAATAGGGATGGCGTTTGATTTCGCATTTCCAAGCTTTTAACATTATTCTTGTTCCTAAAATATGAAATGCAACTGTAGATGCATTGGAAAATGTTGTTGCTAGGTTATCACCGCTTAGGGATGGTATTTTTGTTGAAATTATTTATAAACCACCCGTCCCTGAAATATGACTAATTTGCACATTTTCAATAATGACCAACAAATTCTGCATTTTATGGCGAACACTGATGTATTTAAGGATGCAACTATCGACTAAGAAAAGCACAAGAAAGTGTTGTAGGATGTAGCTTGTACAAACAAACATAAAACCATGATCAAAGATATGGTATCATTGGAAAATCTGTACGACTTAAAAAATTGCTTCGAAGGGCCAGTCCATGTGAAAACCCATAGCTCAATGTTTTCGCATGAGAAAATAAAGTTGGGAACATTAAAGGATCCAAAGTTTTTCAATATTGGTACTTACTTAACACCACAAGAGTGGCTAACTTTAATTAGATTATTCAAGTAGTACCAAGATGTATTCGCATGGACATATGATGAGCTTAAAACTTATGACATGTGAATAATCCAACAAGTGATTCCAATCAAAGAAGGGACCAAGACTTTTCAACAAAAGCTACGGAACGT
The DNA here is from genome assembly GCA_000404065.3 of Pinus taeda. Classification (NCBI taxonomy): domain Eukaryota; kingdom Viridiplantae; phylum Streptophyta; class Pinopsida; order Pinales; family Pinaceae; genus Pinus; species Pinus taeda. Next base: position 95,628 of record APFE030376064.1, on the reverse strand, counting down.
ACATCCAACGCTTCAACCTTTGATTCAAAAAGAGTTGTGGAAATCGTTGGATGCTTGGATCATATATAAAGTGTGACATTCTACCTAGGTATCAAACTTTGTCTCGATTATAAATAAGTATGGGAAAATCCACTTGTGTGTTGATTTCCGCAACTTGAACGATGCTTCGGAAAGACATTTACCCCATGTTGTCTGTGGAATAGATACTATAAATAGTATTGGGTTCCGAGACGGTTTCTTTGTTTGATGGCTATTCTGGTTATAATCAGGTTCTAGTCTCATAGCTTGATAGGCTAAAGGCAACATTCCACATGAAGTGGGGTACATTTGCATTCAAAAGAATGTCATTTGGGTTGATCAACATTGGTGCAACATTTCAACATGCCATGGAAATTAAATTCCGTGGACCATAATTTGAAGTGAAATTTGGCAAGTGAAATTTGCACCATGAAATTCATAGCATGAGGCCATGGAATCTTTCCAAAATTTGAATTTACATAACTTTTGATTCATAGAGAGTTTTTTAGACTTACATGTACCATTGGAAAGGTCTTTCTAAGGCCTATCCATTTCAGTAATTTGTAGGATCACACGATTCAATTCATAACACTTAAAATTCCTTAAAAAAATATGACTCCCTTAGAATATTAATTGACATTACTGAGAACACATTACACAATTAGTATCCCATTCAATTCCAAAAATCTCCCTTCGCATGATCGTCTCGTCCATGCACCATGGTTGACATCACTGCAGTAAGGTTGGCATCAATGTCAACACAACAATTCCAACTTCCATCATTACAATATCAATAATATCTCCCTTTGGCATTGATGGAAGTCTCCCACAAGCACAAGTTGTGATTGATATATCTCTCTTGTTTTGACATTAATGGTAAAGGGATACATCCATCTCTCCCCTGATGTTCATTTTCATTATAAAAAACAAAATTTTTCTCACTCTCCCCCTTGCAAGCTTATCTCTCTACTCAATGGTTGTTAGCCAACCACATCTCTTTGGCGAGGTACTTGAATGCCATCATCCAATATTAGCTACAACCACATTGATTTGTAATCAAGGCCAAAGACACGTGTAAAACAAGTATTAGTAAACAAACCTCTTGATATCATATTTTCCTTCTACTTCTCCAAGGAGGAAAAACTTCCCTCTTTGACATTAATGTCAAGGGATCATAATGCCTACAATAAAGAACAAATGCCCTTGTGGCTTCTTCTAGATGTTGCTATTCCCTAGAGTATTGGATATCTTTGAAATTCTCTCCCTGAACATAGACTATCTCTCTTAACTTTTCAACCAATTTTTGACACTCTATGGCTAACAAATTTTCTCATGAGGACCTAATGGAAAATCACTCCCACCTACCAATACATTTGTATACCAATCATAAATGCAAATGCTACTGATGATATAAGTTTTTCCACACCGTTCAACTCTCACTACTGCTTGAGTGATTGTGCTCACTCCTCCTGAGAATACTAACTATCATCTTTTCTCCCCTTGAGATCATGCTACTCTGAATAGGGACTGGTGCTAATAAAAAAATGACACCAATTGTAACTATGATACTAGTTCTTTAATGCCTAGGAAAACTCGCATGATTTCTCCTCATAAAAGAGCTATCTATTATACAAAAGGTTGCTCCAACTAAACGAAAGAATATAAATGGACATAGTGATACCAATTGATAACTAAGGGACATGTAGAGAAAAAACAATTGTTTACATGAGCTCATGATTGCTAGGCATATTCAAATATACTACTTAAATGATATTAGAGCATGTCATAAAATATTATCAAACATTTCATTTACAGAGCATTCAACTCTTCCTAAGACAAATAGATGAGGCCTTCTACTACTAAAAGTGTAACTTCCCTTGATCCTATGCTCTTCTTTTTTTGATCTCCTTACATCTTCCTTCTTTCTTTTGCTACAGAACTAATATACTATACCTGATTTTCACTTTGGGCCCCTTATCACTGTGCTCTTTTGTTGCAACCTCTCTTCTTATAAGATCAAATGTTGATGTATCAGCTTTTCCCCTCAGACCACATTGTATTTATTTTATCTTTCTCCTGTAATTCTTGTTATATAAATATAAAAGAATTCAATTTTGTAACAAAAAATGGAACTAACATTACCTCAAATATTTAGATGCTTCACTTTGTACATCTCTTATTATTTCCTACATCTAATTTCTTTGGCTTCCCTTCAAGCCATTATCTTCCTTTTAATGAAAAGAAATTGAGGACTTAATCCCTCTGAGTATATTTTCTCAGTTTTCCCTCCATACCTTTGTATGCCAAGCACTAATGGGACAATCTCCTTCCAATTTCTCATTTAGCGTACTTATGAGTTCGTCTTAGCTACATAGGGCTAAATTTCACTTCCCCTCAATTGTTTCTTCACCCAAATCTTCTTCTTTACGTATAACTTGATTAGGAAAGAAGAATTATTTGGGTTGATGTTACTTTTGGTTGCTTGATACCTATGCTTATTGTAGTTGATATTCTTATATGGTTCCACCATTGGAATAAGATGATCATTCCTCTTAATTCTATCATGATTTTTCTCGAGAAAATATTTAGCTCTCAACTTGTTCCTTTCACCTCTTTTCATGCTTCTTTTACATTGAGCATTGAAATCAAACTCAAATTCCTTTTTCAGATTACATCTTATATTTAATGGTCAAGTTGCTTCCTTTTGCTACAAAATCTGTGAGGGATGCCTCATCTTCCCATATTGGCAATCTGCTGCCTTGTGCCAAAAAACGTGATAGTTGTGACATTAAATAGGATTTAATAGGAGGTTATAGTTATTTTGCTTACTAATGCCATTATAACCAAGCCCTCTCTTGAAGCTATCAATATACTCTTTCCAAGGCATCTTATACATTCTTGGGTTGTTGGTAACCAACACAACTTGATTTCTTGCATGCCATTGACACTATATGGCTTTATGATCAAAATTGTTGCAAGAAAAAAGAGCATTGAACAAAATTTGATACTTGGGAGCATTTTTCCTTTTACGATCTTGTCTTTAAGGAAAAAAGGACATCTGTTGGTTCTTCACTCATTCATAGTGGTTGGTGGAATTTTTTCCTCAAACAACTCTTTATTGCTACTCTTTTTTAAAGTTGTTATTAACTTGACTTTGCTATTGTTTGTTATTGTTGTATTTTTTCTGTCCAACGCTACTTTTGGATTTATTTTTGGTTGCCTTCTTATTTTCTATTTTTGTAGCTTAGGAGGTACTCCAAGCCTTAGGGATCGAGGGTTTGGAGGTTGGAGCGCCACAAAAGAACTTGTGGGCATGAAACCCAAGCCTATGTGTTTTTCACCCAAGTTGGTGGGTGCAAATCCATGATGAGTTTTGGACATGTGATGATTTGAGGTGATGGAGGATCCCAAGGGTAATCAGGAGCATAAAAAATCACTCAAATCTGAGGTATATAATTTGAGATATGAATTTTCTAATGTAATTGTGGGTTAATGTGGCACCTAATGGAGGTCAACTTGACGAGTTAGAGTACCACAAGTTATTTGTTGATGCCACATGAGTTTTGTACAAATAGAAGTGAGTGGAGAGGTCATTTTCACTCATCCATGTGTACGTCTCTCATAGGAAATCATCCCTGAGGCACCCGCAACTCTAAGAAGGGAGGCCGAGGCTAGAAAGAGGATTGTTTTGGGTATTTTAGGTCACCAAAGTAGAGCATAAATGATCCTCCGTAATTGGAGGTCATTCTAGGTAGATTGGTGGCATGCTTGTGGGTGTTCCTCCTAACCAAAGGATATCACAATTTTTGTTGTGAAGTTAAAATAAGATGTACACCTAAACACTAGTGTGTAGGTGGTCCCTAAGGCTGGGACTATTTTCCCGTGAAGGCCCTAGAGGTATTCGCTTACATAGGTGTGGCCGGAGGCCTATTCGAGGGCTGGTATAAGCCCATATCGACAACTAATAGGAGGAGGAGATGTTAAGGGTGAAGCCACAACTAAGAAGGAGGCTTGAACATGAGGAAGGATTGCATTAGCAATGTAGTTGTAGCCCTAACCAATAGTGCAAACCCACAACCATATATAACATCCCACGATATGACAAGGTATGTGGTTTATTGATGGTTTCATGGTGAGCTGGTGGTAGTTGGATGTGTCCTAGATTAGGATAGTTGGTGGACATATTAAGGAGTATATTACATCAGCAGGTTATGTGTCATGTCAAGAGGAGAAAAATAAGGTTTCATATCAGGTATGGTTGTCCTCTTGAGTTGATGCAATTTGCAGGGGGGTGAGTTTCCTAGGAGAAGTTTGTTGGCATCCAAGAGGAGGATTTTCCTAGATGATTGGATTCCATAACTAGGAGAAGATGCTAAAACAAGTATTGGTCACTCGTGGACTATTGGAGGGCAACATGAGAGTGGACCAAGTGTGTAAATCGAATGGGAATTTATGGTCTGTTGGAGGACAATGTGATAGTGTCTAAGGTTGGATCCCAGTGTGCACCATCTTCATGGACTTAGATTGTTTCTAGAGTGGAAGAAGTTGAGCTCAAAGTTTGATCAACCAAAGTAGTATTTGAGAAGCCATAGACTTGTGTATGGAGAAGGACTTCTACAATAGATGATGGGAAATCCTCCTAGCCTATGATCATTATGGGAGATGGATATGTTATAGTAATAGGTGGCAACGCTTTGTGACCTATGTTGGTCTTCATTGCAGAAGCACAAGAAGACTATAGTGGGTTGAAGTCCCTGAGTAGCTGAGGAGTAGGAATGGGAAATTGTGATTTATTCACAAATGGATTTGTGAACAACTCAACAAGAGTCTTGATGTGTTGTACCCTTGATGGACTAAGGCACACATAGTGAGCAGATTGACAGCCGAGGTTCAGCGACGAGATGGACTTGGAGCTTTGATAGAGGTAGGAGTTGCAGATCGGGAGCCGAAGGACCAGGTAGGTATAGGGTATGTTCAAGGAAATTGTGAGAGCTCTACATCAATTGGACGATTAGAGTATCTTTTTGAGGGTAGATTGGTTGTTGATGGATTGACACCAAGCCCTAGTTTTGTATCTTCTATCGGTGGATGTATGATGGATACTATCCATGGTATAGGAGCCCTAGATTATTGTATTATATGTTTATTAATATAATGAATTTGGGTTGAAAATTGTAAAAAGTTTTCAATATTTTATGCACTAGTAGATTTATTGTTGTTTATATTCTACTATGCAAAGTAGTATCATTGTGATTATTGGTTTGGTAGCATCAAAGATTCTAAGATTCTATCTTAGACCCAAGTTCATTGAAAAACATCACTTATTTCCTCTGAAAAGGAAATCTAGAGTCTTTACCTTCTACCTTCTTATAGATGGATTCTTCTCTATATCCAAGCCTAGTCTTAATGAGAGGAGATATCTGATTGCTGAGAATCTCATCCAAGATATTTGAACTCTTTTTAAGCTTATGCTATTGATACATTTCTTCAGCAACCTTTTCTAAGTTAGGTATCAATAAAGAAAATATATTATTCTTTTTAAGATACTCCTTTATGAATATTTAGGCCAAGGGAAAGTTATGTTGCTAAGGCTTTAATATGTTTGGCTTATATTTTATATGTATTTTTTTTTAATACTAATAATGTAATTGCACCAAGAGGTGCTCTACAACCCATTATGGGGTATATATGATGTAAAAACATAAACATAAATGTAAACACATCAACATTTAACATTTAACATGTAATGTTTAACATTTAACATTTTTAATCTAATGTTGGTCCTATTTAAAAATCAATCTAATTATTATTATGTATAAACACAATATAAATTTAAAATATGAATAGGTTTAGGAACACTAAAAAAAGAGGTATCATAAATAAATAAAAATATAAATAAACCATAGGTATGGTAAACAAATAAAGCCTATTTTTATACTTACTCCATAAACCTCTTTATATTTACAAAAACTAAAAAAGAAGAAGTTTTATTTAGGTGCCTATGGGCCAAATACCATGGACCAAATTATGATTAATACCATGCAAAAAAAACATTATTAATCCTAATATTAATATTACAAGATCAATATTAATACTATTATTAAATCTAATATTCATACGAAATATATTATAATGTTAATATTATTAGATTTATAACTTGGTTGGATTAATACAATATTAAATTTGTTTATATATAATAGATATATATATATATAATATATATATATAACTCTAGTATTATTATTAGAGGTAAGAACCCAAAGACATAGAAGTGATAGAGGTGAGAAATTTAGGGGGAGTGACAAGGGAGAGATGGAGAGAGTGTGTGTATATTTAGTGGTGAGATAAAGAGACAAAGAATGAGAGATGGAGACAGGGGGGGAGAGGAGAGAGAAGGAGAAAGGGAGGGATATAATAACACAGTTGGAGAGAGAGAGAGCGGGGGGGGAGGGGGATAGAGGCAGTTAGGAGAGAAAGGGAGAGAAAGGAAGGAAGAGAGAGAGGAAGAGAGTGATGGGGCAAGAGAGATGATTGGAGGGGAGAGAGAGAGAGAGAGAGATGGGAGAAGAGAGAGGGAGGTAGGAGAGAAAGGGAGAGAGAGGAAGAATGAGAGAGGACTTGAGGGAGAGGAGGAGAGAGGGAGTGATAGAGAGACATTATTGGAGGGGGAAAGAGGGATGGAAGAAGAAAGACATAGAGAATGAGATGTGGAGAGAGAGAGGGAGTGACAAGGGAGAGATGGAGAGAGAGTATGTATATTTGGGGGTGAGATAATGAGACAAAGAAGGAAATATAGAGAGAAGGGTGGAAGAAGGAGAGAAAGAGGCATATAGTAACAAATTTGGAGGGTGAAGAGAGAGAGAGAGAGTGAGAGAGGAAGGAGAGAAAAGGAGAGAGAGGAAGGAAGAGCGAGGAGATGTGAGAGAGTGGAGAGAGGTAGGGAAAGAGAGATGGAGACTTAGGGGCAGAGATAGGGAAGTAAGAAGAAATACATAGAGACAGAAAGGTGGATAGAGAGAGAGAGGGAGTGTTAAAGAATATTTAGAGAGGGACAGAGGACAACAGGAGAGAAGATAGATAGAAGTGTGGGAATAAGAGAGAAGGGGAAGAGAGAGAGAGGGAGAGGAGGAGGGAGTGATAAATAGATAAATTGGAGATACAAAATGTATGTTTTGGGGGTGATATAGAGAGACAAAGGGAGATAGAGATATAGATGGAAGGTGATGTTAGGGAAGAAGAGAGAGATGGAGATAGGGAGGGAAGGTTAGAGAGATTGATAGATGTGGAGTGAGAGAACATGTGAGTTTGGGGGGGGTGAGATAGAGAGACAAATAAGGAGAGATGGAGGGAGATATAGATATCGATGGTGGGGGGAGAGAGGGAAGAAGATTTATTTCACTATATGCATTGATTTTAATGTAGATGGTGATTTTTTTAATCCTATTTGATTTCTTGCACTAGATGCATTGATTTTAATGTCGATGTTGATTTTTAATGATATTTGATTACTTGCACTAGATGCATTGATTTCAATGTAGATGATTTCTAATCCTATTTGATTGCTTGCACTAAATGTATTGATTTTATTGTAGACGGTGATTTCTAATCCTATTTGATTACTTGCACTAGATCCATTAATTTCAATGTAGATGTTGATTTCTAATTATATTTGATTTCTTACAACAAATGCATTGATTTCAATGTAGATAATTTATAATCCTATTTGATTGCTTGCACTAAATGCATTTATTTTAGTGTAGATGGCGATTTCTAATCCTATTTGATTGTTTCCACTAGATGCATTGATTTGAGTGTAGATGTTGGTTTCTAATCATATTGGCTTACTTGCACTAGATGCATTGATTTGAGTGTAGACATTGATTTCTAATCCTATTTCATTACTTGCATTAGATTAATTGATTTAAGTGTAGATGTTGTTTTCTAACCTTATTTGATTGCTTGCATTAGATGCATTGATTTAAGTGTAGATGTTGTTTTCTAATCATATTTGATTGCTTGCATTAGATGCGTTGATTTCCATGTAGATGTTGATTTCCAATTTGATGTAATTGGATATATGATGGTACATTAATTTTAAAGTGATTGGATTAACATTGTACATTGATTTCAGTGTAAGCACAAAAAATTATTCACAATGTACATTAATTTTTGCGTTATAGTAATTCAACCTATTGATATTGGAGAGTAAGAGAGACAAGGTATGATGTTTACCACAATAGTTCGAGCTAAAGATTTAAATGGTTTACGATTTTAACTGTCCTGTTCATATAATCGATATGAAAATATAAGAAAACTAACAAGAGTGAAAATAAGAATTGTACAAGAAAATAGTTTGAGATCAATCAAAATGAAGACTATTTGTAATTGACTACATTCTTATTATTCACATTTTCTATCATTAAATACTATTACATTGTCACTTTTCATTCAAAAAATTTATTTCATCATTTTTCATCATTAAAGTTATTAACAATATTTATTACGTCAACAAACTCAGGTAACTAAGAATTTAAAATTAAAATAAACAGCATCCACATATTTAAATTTTATTATTAGGATGTATTCTACATATTATTGATAAAATTAATCATATATTTGATGTTTCCTAGCCACACATTGAAACTAGGTTAGAATCCTTCTTGATCCAATCTATCAAGCATCAGAAGAGGGATCAAATCTCTCGAGGTGACAAACCTTTTCTTCTAGTTTACACTCAAAAAGAGGTTTACACAATTAAGTGGATTCACGGATTAATATTTTATAATATATATATATAGGATATCTATATAGTTATATATATAATTTATTATAGTAATTCTTTTAAAAGTAAGTTTATTTTAGTGTATATTTAATATATTGATTTTATTTTATACTTAATAAATTAATATATTATTAAAATAAATATTTAATTGAGTTAATATATATATATAATATATATATTCTCATAAATTATTAAAGGAAAATAGTATTGAGTTAGATCTCTTCATGGTAAAAAGTCTTACTTTTCAAATTTTATATTTGGGGTTTTGTATTAATAAACTATTTTATTATTTAGGTGAAGTTTAAAAATGGTAAGGCTAAATACGATTATAATTGTATTAATTAATTTTAAATTATATTGGTTCATACATAGAATTATTATAAATTAGTTTAGATCTATTTCAATTTTGGATCTATGATGTGTTTCAACAGATTAAATTTCTTTTTACTATAAAAGGAGTTTACACTTCAAAAGGTTTAATCCCTCAAAAGATTTAAGATGGATGTAAATTGGTTTCTCTTATGTGATTTCTACGCAAATATTTTGCTTAATTATAATTTGCTTAATTTTTTTTTTATATAATTTAATGGATTCAAAATGTTTTAATTAATAGTTATAATTATAATTATAATTTTTTTATTTAACTAATTTCTACACCTTCATCATGTCCAATAAGTCACCACCATCATCGAGGGAATTGAAAAAATGACATCACATAAAAAAAGAATGAGTGACTTCACATAAAAAGAATAAATAACTTCACATATCACAATCTATCCAAAACCCAATAAACTTAATTTAATTTTAATTTTATATAATTTAGACTAATCAATATAACATATCATCATAAAACACTACAACAATTTTTTTAATAACAATTACATTTTTGATTAATTATTAAATTTAAAAATAAAAACATAATATTTAATAAAATTTATTCACCACCAAAACAACATTTATAATGCCAAAAAATTAAAAATATTTAATAATCAAACTTTTTCGCATATTAATTTCAAAACTGAAAATATAACTCAATAATCATATATCTCTTTATTAATCAATTTATTATAATATAAGATATAACTTATCATTGAAAAGTTGTTATAAGTCAACCAAGCATCACTATAACGTTAACCCAGCATCACTATAATTCTTTCCAATTTTATTAATTTTTTTATTATAACTCTACGCAATCTTAATAAAATGGACATCAGGCCAGTGATTAAAATTTACATAAATAGTGGGTTTGTGTATGTGGTTATCAATATATAAAGCATATTTTATCATTTAAGATCAATAAAACATAAAGTTTAATAATGTTAAATAAATTATAAATATATAAAGCATATTTTATCATTTAAGATTAATCTGAAACGTTTACTTGAATTACAGAGGATCTATCTGATCACTGATTCAAATTTTATGAAAATATTGAAAGGTTTACTTGTAGGGTAGACACAGTGCAAACAGAGGAAAACCATTTCAACTATTCATATAAATGGATTCTGTAAATTGCTCCACTACCAGACATGCCAGCACAACATCAAATGAATAGAAAGGAGGAAAGTTAAATACACACAGGGCGAGACACATCGCCATACGTTCATACTTCTGGGGTCTCCCAACTTTTAATCAAACAAAATTCCTCCTCTTCCTCCCGATCTATCAATATAAATATGAATCAACCAGAAGGCCAAGATAACTCCTCAGTCAAAATATAAATTGTTATCATGGATCCTCATCCTCCCCCGCCTTCACCTCCGCCTCCGGATCTGGCATTTTTTTCCGCCTGTGGTTCAATCAGGATGTATCGAGGGCATATGGATTATCTCCGACTTCTTCTATGTTACACGACTAAATTTTCTTCTCTGTTTCTGGGTTGGATATCTCCAGGGATATGCAAGTTCTCGCCTGGATTTCTGTTTTGTCACGCGGGCTATCTTATCACCGCCGAACATGACGATTACCACAGTTTGATGCGCGAGTTGACTCCCCAAAATGCGAGTTATCATCCGTTAATATGCACATTATCACTCGATACACGGGTTATCACCGCGGAACATGCGGATTACCACTGTTGATGTGTGAAGTTAACTATCCAATATGCGAGTTATCATCAATTGATAAGCGCGTTATCTCTACAAACACGAATAATAACACGATACGCGATTTGTCAAAGGATACGCGAATTATAACCTTAGATACGCGATTTATCAATCGGTACGCGGGTTATCAAGTCTTAACTACGCAGATACGCTGGTTATCACCGCATGACATGTGGGTCAACTTTGCCGTTTACACGAGTCTTTTCCGACCAATTTGCGGTTAATGACCACCAAGAATACCAAATATGGGGTTCTCTCTCCGTTATACGAGTTATCACCACCAATATGCGAATTATCAGAGCTGAATACGCGAGTTATCAGATGATACGCGCATTATCAATTGATACGCGATTTATCATCAAATACGCTGATTATCAGGTGTAGTATATGCCATTTATCACCGGAAAACGGACTATCACGGCAGTGCCAGGTTATCTCAACGCGGGCCAATGTGATGTCCACGAGATTTGGAAATACAGCCAATTATCATGTGATCTCCATGAAATATGCAAATTATCTGTTCTCAAATTATCAATGGTACTGATCAAATGAATTAAGGCTCCGTCCAATATATGAATTGCGTCATGGAAACTCGACAAGGAAACTGGTGGCCTTCGTTGTTAGGTAAACATCGAGTAAAACGAAACTAGTGAAGCGAAACCTTATGTTCGGCCCGCTGCGCCTTTTATTTTATTGCAGGGGCGCCTCGAGGTAGTTCTTCCCACTTTATCTTCGGCCCACTGCGCCTTTTATTTTATTACAGGGGCTCCTCGAGGCAGTTCTTCCCACTTTATCTTCGGCCCGCTGCGCCTTTTATTTTACTACATTACAGGGGCACCTCGACATAGTTCTTCCATTTGATTATATTCACTGCAATTACCACCGTTCGGCTTCTCCTTCATTGACATTTCAAGATCGATGGAAGATGGGCAGGATTGGCGACATTACTGGAAATGAAGGGCAGGTCACGCGACGCTGCGCTCTTGTTAACTGAACTACGTTAACTGCACACGTGCTTAACATTCCTTCTATCATTTATTTAGTATACAATTAACGAATAAATTCTTTCGTTGGGGGCATCTTCTCCCCTAAAAGAGTATTGTTGTTCCAGATGGTGACGATGCTATAAAGGTGCGAGCTGAACGACGCATATGTACGCTTCTGAATGTAACCACGGATACATTTTAAACCACTTCGGCTCAAATATATTTTACAGTTTTATTAAGTTCAAATTAATGGAACTTTGCTATGCATGGGATCGAAGGAAATGGGTTGCATTAATTTTATATATATATATAGAGGGTCGCGCTAATAAAAAGATATATGTTATCTCATTATATTTAATATTTATTTGGAACCAAACTTGTATGTGTGGATTCCGAGAATAGCAAAATCCATAAGTAAAGCGGATTGTTAAAGTATCAAATTTCATGATATCATTATAGATAGGTGACGGTATCATAGAATACGCAGTTATAAATAGGTATATTTCAGCAGGATAGAAAGTTTGTATTTTCTTCAACGTGTTTTACTTGTTCGCTTTTCTTTTTAAGGCATCTTATTATTCTTTTCTTATGGTTACATTGTTTAGTTCAATTTTTTTTACAATATAAATATAAATTTTAAATTTTAGTGGCGTAATTTATAAAATCTGATTGAGTATTAAATTGATTTATCTCTTGAAATGAATCATTGTTGGAGGAAGGGCGGAGCCATGGCGGAGAACGGCTAAACCCTAGTTTTTCGGCCGGTGAAATCGCAGGTTTTATGGATGGTTTTGACCTGGTTTTGAATCTCCGGAAATGGTGACACTCACGAGCCCAGTTTTGAAGGGTTTTCATTATTATATGGTGTTGACCCATATTGGGATCGCGGAGACATTGATTTTATAAGGGTTTGCAGTCTCCTGATCAGCCGTTTCTTTGTATTTAAATTCGAGTTTACGGTTTCCCCTATAGTCGGTCCTCGGGGTCGGTGGTTAGAACAAGTTTGTCGGTTTGCCATGGTGGAGGAGGACCTCGTGGACTATGAGGAGGACCCCATGCCTAACCAAGATATCTGGGCATACAAAAATCAGCTGGCTATGGATCCCTGGGGTAAAGACCTGCCTAGCTCAACAACTGTTGCACATTCGTCACACCACTTGCCACGCTCTGGGAAAAAGCAGCATCCGGCTGTCAACATCGCGGACATTCCGGTGTTAGAGTGCCCTCCTCTCTCGCCGGCCACGCTTCATCTGTTGGGCTCATGTTTGCAGACCTCCCCATCCTTCAGCTCCCCCTACCACACCCTACACAACAACCCCTGCCTTCCCCTTCGCTTACATCCCAACCCTTAAACCCTTCCACCATATCCTTGGCACCAGCTGGACCCTCCAATATACAGTGCCTCGTTCATCCCTCCTTTCATCCCGGACCTTGCAATCTTAACCCTCTCCCCTATTCACTCGGGCTACTTCAGCTCTCCGCTTCTATCTGCTCGTCCAGCCAAGTTTGCCCAGCACAGCACCTCGGACCCCTGTCGAAAGCTCCTCAAAGACTTCCCTATAGGCAAGCGCTCAGACAAGCAGAAAAAAGGTCGGTGCCTCCGGGACATCGACTCAGATATAAACTTGACATTCGGGGAGGACGTTCAAATGGCGGATGCAATCGATACTGCGAGGAAAGTACTGGTTAGACGAGTCCGTGGTCGGACATATTCTGTGGAAAGATTGCGGCAATGGACTGAGGAGATTTGGGGCACCTTACTGAAGGAATTGCCAGCTATAAAGGTCTTAGCTAGGGGCTAGTTTGCTCTACACTTTCATAGAGCGGAATACACAGAATGGATATTGTCTCAATTCTAGCATATTGAGCTAGCTCCTGTTCTTCTGAAGCGATGGGATCCCATCTTTGATCCGAAGCGTGAACAGCTTGGCGTTGGGCCTATTTGGGTCAGATTGCTGGGATTGCCTATGCAATTTTGGACCCCTCAGGTGTTCATGTGCATTGGCGATGCACTCGAAACTTATCTTGAACACGACCAATTCTATGAACAAACAGGAATTATGGCTATGGCTAGGATATGAGTTCATCTTGATACCAGGGCTGGGCTGGAGGAAAAAATCACTTTACACCAAAGACACTTCTCGCACAAACAGCTTCTAGACTATGAAGGTGTCCCTTTTAGGTGTAGAAGGTGCCATAAAGTGGGCACTTATACAAAGATTGTCCACTTCTCTCTGGGGTGACTGGAAAATTCAAGGGGAACAAAGAAGCAACCTTCAGTGGAGGAACAAAGGAGACATAACGCAAGGTGAGGGTGAATTGAACTAGAGCGAGATCCCCTCGATGGCGGGGAATGGTGCTGCAAAGAAGACAATTAGTATGCAGAACGCTGCATCCACTCCACCTCGTACCCGTTCCAAGTCTGCAGTGGAAACAACATTGGCCCTGGGTAATGAGTCTCTTCCCATAACCTCTGCACTTTTTTCAGATGTTATGTTTTATGTACTGCACACATCTCTACATCCTCCCTCCTCTGTACCGGGCCCTATCCCCTGTATTCCATGTTCCATTGCCCCTCCCCCCCCCCACCTTCTCCACCACTCCCTCCTCTCTTAGGATGATATCCTCTCCCCCTACCCTTTCTACCTCCCATACTAGTTTGGGTTCGCATCAATACCATCTTCGACCTCGTGTTCGTCCAGACGTTTTGGGCCTGGGACTCTTCCCTGAACGAAAGCATAAACCTTCTAGGGGCTGTCCATCCAAAATCAAGTCTGCCATTCAGTGTGATGTGGCAGATGTTGCTAAATGCCGACAATGCACCATTGAGAGGGCGCTTAGAGCAATTGAGCCCTTAGCCCTTGGTTCCCCATGATTTGGCTCTCCTACAATTGCAAGGGATTAGCCAACCCCAAAAAGCATTTGGCTCTCAAAAGGCTGGCACAGGAAGCCAGATGTGACATTCTCTTCCTACAAAAGACACTTTGCTCTTCAGACATCTCTATGAGAACTCTACAAACCATCCTTCCGAGTTGGATATTTCAAGGTTTGGATGCAAACGACAAATCTGGTGGCCTTGCTATTGGCATAAACCCCAGGACTATCAAGATCATTTCATCCTGGGGCGGTTGGGGATTCATTGGAATGGACATCTTCATGGGGGAACTTGGGATCACATTAAAATTTATCAACATTTATGCCCAAAATCAGAACAGAATGGTTTTTTGGCTCAATCTATTGGAAAATAATCTTGTCACAAGTTCTACCATTATTGGAGGAGATCTAAATTTCTCCTTGGGTTTGGAGGAATCCTAGGGCCACCATGCACAACTAGACCCAATCTCTGAGCAGATGAGTACATTACTGGACTCATACAAACTAGTTTATGTTCCCATGAACAAGAAGGTCCCTACTTGGCATAACATAAGATCGAGGGAAGCTGCTTTGGGAAGGAAATTGGAGAGATTCCTCATCCATGAAGACCTCATCCATAGACTACCCCTGTATAGACAATGGGTAGGAACTGGCAGCTTATCCGATCACCATCCCATCTTTCTCCAAGTCAGTGGATCAACTAAGAAGCCCCGCTCCCCCTTCAAATTCTTCTCTAGCCATTTGCAAGATCTAGACTTCGTCAACCTAGTTACGGAATTCTAGTGATCTCAACCCCCGCTGAGGGCATAGAGGAAGGCGACTGATTTTTGCGAAAGACTCAAAACTCAGTACCATGACTGAGGATTGGGCAAAGAGGAAGAGATTGAGAGATTACCAACACCTCTTGGATATTGAGCTACAGATTGCATAGTTTACAGATGAACGGGGGCTTGGCTTCCAATCAGAGGATTCAAAATTACTTCTAAACAACATGGAGAAATAAAAAATCAAGCTACTACAAGACAAAGAAGAACAATGGAGGTTAAAAAACAGAGCCATTTTGTTGCAAGCGGGAGATAGCAATACTAAGTTCTTCCACGACCTTACAAATGGAAGAAAGGCCTCTAATACTATCTGGCAGCCGCCTAGTGAACTGGAAGGATGGGTACAACACACCAGCAATTGGCTAGATTGGGTATATCACACTTCAGAAGGAAATTTACAGCTCCGACTGCCATCAACCTCCCGGAAATTATCAACCTGGCAGGAGATATTCCTAGATATGTTGAGCTTGAGGATATCGAGGATTTGATTCAACTAGTCACCATGGAGGAACTGGAAGGAACACTAAAGTGGTTCAAGAAAGATAAGAGTCCAGGACTGGACAGCTAGCCTGTGGAGTTCTATCTAGAATTCCTGGAGCTGTTGGGGGAGGATCTGTTGGCAATCATAGAAGAAAGCAAAATCATTGGGCATATTCACTCCCCTATGAACTTCACCTACATTGCCTTGATTCCTAAATCTGACTCCCCAACTTCGTTCAATGACTTCAGGCCCATTTCACTATGCAACTGTTTATACAAAATTATTTCAAAAATCATTGCTAACTACATCAAGCCCATTCTATCATCTCACATCTCCTAGGAGAAATTCACTTTCCTCCATCACCGTCACATTCAAGATGCCATTGGTACAGCCCAGGAAGCCCTACACTCTATCAAACTCAAAAACCTCAAGGGCATCTCCCTCAAAATAGATCTTGCGAACGCCTTGGACAAGGTAAATTGGCTTTATCTAAAAATGATCCTCACCCATTTGGGCTTCCCCCTCGCTCTCATATCCTGGATCATGGGTTGTATCTCATCTATTTCTTTTGCTATTTTGGTTAATGGATCAGCCACTTCATCTTTCAATATTGATAGGGGAATCAGATAGGGTTGCCCGCTATCCCCACTCCTCTTCTTGCTTGTTATGGAAGGCCTGAGCAGACTTATAGCATCCACCAAAAGGAGTGGGGAAATTAGTGGGCTAAAAATCATGGAGCGCTTTTATCTAACTCATCTACTTTTTGTTGATGACATCCTGATATTCTTGAATGGAAGTGTCCGGGACACTACCTCACTCAATGAGATTCTGAACCTTTTCTACAGAGCTACAGGAATGGAAATAAACAAAGGAAAATCCACCATATCCCTATCGGCTTGTACCCTACATGAATCTCAACTTGCCTTGCAGAAATTTTCCTTCCAAGAAAATGTTATGTTGGAGGGAGTCCAATACCTGGGCTTCAGGATAAAACCTGATGGATACAAGATTGTAAACTCGACCTGGCTCATTACCAAGGTTGAAAAGAGAATCAGTTGCTAGTATCACAAGCTCCTTTCTAAAGCGGGTAGACTTACCCTAATAAAATTAGTCCTCGAGGCCACCCCGGTATACTGGATGTCCCTTGCCTGGATACCTAGGGGTATTCTACACATAATACAACAAATTTGCTGTAAATTCCTCTCGAATGGAAAAAATGAGGGCAAGACTTTTGCGTGGGTCAAATGGATCAAAATTGCTACTCCTAAGAAGTGGGGAGGGTGGGGACTTAAATCACTCCCGGCTTTTGCACAAGCCTTGACTGCTAAACAAGGATGGCTCCTATTGAAACAGAACAGTCTATGGGTGGAAATCATACATCAAAAATATATTTGGCCATTGACCATCACTCATTGGATCAGAAGGCCGAATTGGAACAGAAAAGGTATATTAGGGATATGGAGGGCCATTCTCAATGCTATGGCCATTATAAAAGATAGATTGATATGGAAAATAGGCAATGGCTCATCTGTCCGCATTAGTATTGACCCATGGCCGGGCTGCGAAAATTCCCATAGATTACCCGATGGGTTGGTACTCCATCTAAATAACAGAGGCATTAAATTTCTTTCACAGCTTGGCGACCAATAGAATTCTACCTTATTTTCTCAGGCTTGGTTGAATGAACAACACTGGAATATCCCTATTGAGTGGAATGAGGTCTAGCAGAGATATATTCAGGCCCTTGCTGAGATGTATGCCAAATTAAGGGCAGGGGAGGATGAACTCATATGGGCTCTCTCAAAATCCAGCCAATATACGTCGAAGATGGGCTAGGAAAAAATTATTGAAGACGGAAAAGCTAAGAACCTCAAAAGCTGGTGGGTCTCTCTATGGAAACTGAATGCTCCTCCAAGAACTAGGTTGCTAATGTGGAACATATTGGAGAATAAAATCCCCACTGGTTCTTATCTTAAAAAGAGGGCTCTCTCGGGACCGTCCCGATCTGTGATGTGCCTACAAGATGAAGAATCGACCCATCACCTATTCCTCACATGTCCAACCACCAGGACTATCTGGTCACAAGTCATTCAAACTCTAAATCTAAATGTGAATTGGCAGGGGGTGGATATCAACACAACGTGGGAACAGTGGTGGAGCATCGTGGTGGTGAAAAAGCCTAGGAACCTCCCCCTCCTAGTTTCATGGTATATATGGATCAAAAGGAATACCATCATTTTTTAGGACAAACAAGTAAATTGGGACCTTATCCCCCCCTTAATCATACTCAGAACTACCAAACGAGATTAGTCATGAAAAGCCCAGGAACATTCGACAGGAGCAGATAAATAAAGATATGACGTGGGCTTACTTTGATGGAGCTACCCAACATCAAGGCTGTGGTGGCGGCTTACTTTTACACCTATCAGAAACCCATTACTTTCATATTAGCATGGGACTTGGACCGGGAACAAACAACCATGCTGAGTTGATATCTCTGCGACACCTTTTATAATTTTCCATTACAAAAAACTGTCGAAATTTGCAAATATTTGGTGATTCAAAGACTGTAATTGATTGGTTTAACAACCGGACTGTCTGTCATGCATACTCATTGAAACATATCTTGGAAGAAATTGTTTCTTCAAAACATTCTTTAACCAGATATCTGTTTCTCACATCTACAAGGAAAGAAATGGAACTGCTGACCAACTATCAAAAGAAGCGACGCATCATCCTCATGGCGAGTGGATGATCGTTGAATTTACACCAGCAGGGACATACCAATTTTTTCATAGGCCTTACATTGATGAGGTACTCCAGTGAAGCATCAACCTCTAATAGTATCAGTTTATTTTGATGATTTTGAACTTTTAATATGCATTGTATATATCCAGTATTATGCTAGTAATTGGAAATTTCTATGTAAGGGCGATACTATCTCATTTTTGATGGTCTCTGCACCAATATTGTACACCCTATGGGTTTTATTTTTTGCATCTAGACACTGATGGTGGATGTGTGCTACATACAGCATATGCCTTCAGGCATCTACAACATGTAATTTCCTTTATGAAATTATGAATTTTCTTTTCCGGTAAAAAAAAAAAAAATTTCTCTTAAAAAAATTTAAGATATTGTAAATTATGAAAAATAATATGTATTTTTATTTAGGATTTGGGTAGGGATATTTTATTTCAATTTTAAGAAAAGAGATATATATAATAATATTATATAATATATTATATGATATATTATATTATATAGATATAATATATATACGATAATTATTTGTAAATGATTATTTGTTTTGTAAGTAGTCAAAATTTCATTAGATTATCAAAAGCTTACATAGTTTACATGCATGGATAAACATTAGCATGTGCTTGAGATGTGTTCTACAAAAACATTCCTACCCTTAAGCAAGCTTAACTATCTATGTTTAAGTGAGAAACTAGGTTGTCTCCTTCAGAGTCCTAAGAGCAACGTTTGACATGATAGAACCATAGTAAAAACAAGAGTAGTAGAAAATGAGTGGGCAATGATAATAAAACGCCATAAGAAACGTCACGAGAATGCATTTCTTTGATATTGATAAAAATCTTGGTAACACTTACTTGAATGGGTCATCATAGCCTTCTTGTAAGCATGGAGGTCATTCACTCTAAAAAAAATCAACACCTATGCTGGTGTTGGCCTCCTTCTGAGAGGTTTCACTTGTGGGATTGTTTGCAACAACTATCTTGTTGGAGCAAGTTTGCTCCTTTTCCACATGGCTGAAAGTGCTCGGACAACATGGTTCCTTTTCCTTCTTTTTTTGAAATCCCACATGTTTAGAGCCCATAGACTTGGTAACTTGACAAATCAATTTTTCATTATTTTATTTGTATGGCGAGTTGGGGGAAGTTAGAGGAGGGGGTCGAGGAGGGCATTGAATTCCTCAAGCACATAACATGACCCTTAAAGTAGATCAATCTTGTACTAGATGGAGATATATGTCCACAATTCTTCTTTCCCTGACACACATGACCTATTTCTAATCCCTCTAACAAGAAATCAAGTTCTCGACTTCCTAATGACCATTTCTAGTGTTCCTAAGCTCCCAGGCATCCACAAATGTGATCAAGTGTCTGATATGTCGTGGAAAAATTTCATCAAATTGTTCCACCCCTTGGCCATGCCATTGTGGGGGAGGTTGGTGGCCTCTCCTTTTCCCTCCTCTCCTAGCACATCCTCGTTAGGAGAATATAACTATTAGGTAAGAAAAATATCCGCCCTTAGGGCCAAGTCCACAACCTTCACTACTTTGCAAAAGCAATAGAGGCCAACCACCTACAGAACATTTTGAATGTGGGAATGAATGTCCCTCTTAATAGTAATGTTTGAATGCATGTCTCAAGTAAGGTATTTATGTCTAGTCCTTTTCCATCCACCACCTTCCCCTTTACATCAAATGTGATCTACAAGTTTCAATCAACACTATCACCACCTAACCTTGTTCATTAATGCTCTAGATTAAGTTGGCATGGGAGGCATGAAAAGCATAGTAATTTGAGAGGGCACCACAATCCAGGGTTTGTACATGGAGTATTATAAAAGATTTCAAAAAAAATATTTATGATGATAAAAGTCCTAAAATGTTTTCTACGAGGGACTAA
The DNA here is from genome assembly GCA_000404065.3 of Pinus taeda. NCBI lineage: Eukaryota > Viridiplantae > Streptophyta > Pinopsida > Pinales > Pinaceae > Pinus > Pinus taeda. The sequence continues at coordinate 74,900 of APFE030376064.1, read as the reverse complement.
GAGCACGAGATAATTATTATATAAGTTACTTTATAAGAAGTTTAGAAGAAGTAAATTTCCCTGTACATTAGATATGAACCTACAAATCTAATTCCCACCTAGAGGAATAGGAAACTAAGGGTAATTAGAATTTCCAATCTGGGATTGACCTAAGCTTGAAAGTAATCTTAATGCAATATAAACATCTAACATATTCAAATTGAATTTTCAATTGTTGAATATGGAAGAATTTGCAATCACAATTGAAGATTATTGGAAACCTATAATCAACATTTAAGAGAATTTTCATTCATTTAATTTCAATTAAAATTTTAAAATAGAAAAGAAAAGACAACTACTTAATGGGAAGGAGATAAAAATAGAAAAGATGATAGGTTATTAAAATAAGTGGAATGAATGTAGTCTTGAAAAAAGCTTTACAATAGTAATAGATGGGTGTGGAAATTTGAACAAGGATAAAAAATTGAGTGTAAAGCTTATGGAAGAAAAAGGATAAGAGCATGATATTGGAGAAAAAATAAAATATGCTTAAGAATAGGACCATAGGGATAGAACCACAATGATTACAATACTGATTTTTTTCTTAGACGTGTAATAATGGGAACAACATGAACTAATTTTGGAAAATAGAAAGGAAATGATAGCTCCGCAAGATGTTTTGAAAGGAGTCAATTTCTTGTAGGCACCCTAGGGTTTTTATAATTATCTAAGTGGTTATCCAAATCATTTCCTAGACTTGTAAATAAGAGAGAAAAAGAGGTTCTAAAAGCAAAATTGCAAGAAATTTTATAGATATTTTAAAAGGAGAATATGGCCACACGTCTTTCGTATATAATTATTTTTAGGATGTTTTCATTTCTTAGAAAATTACTTAAACCATAGGATATTATAAAACTACTTTTATAAAATTGAATCCTAAAAAGGACACATAAACAACCTTTGAAAAATAAAGCCAATATCCTTATACAACTCCATCTATAAAATTATCTCAAAGCTTATTGAAAAAAGAGTGAAAGGTGTTTTCTCAAAGCAAATTTATGGCGAATAGTTTGATTTTTAGAGGGAATGGAAATCCACAAGACAATTGGGATCACGTAAGAAAATATTTAATCAATCAAGGTTACGGATCAAAGTTAAATGGTGATTAAGATGGACCTTCGAAATAATATGATATTGTAAGCTGATTTACCCTAGACTTATTCTTATACACTTATGTTTGTTATTTGGGTGATGATATATATTACTTCACTATCTTTGGATCATAATAAATTGGCACACTTAGGGCCTTGACTAGGGAGGGGTATCACATAAGGGTTCCCTTGAATGATTTTTATATTCTTTTTAATTTCTAAGTTTCTAACTAGGTTAATAAATGAGGCTTCAAAAAATGGTGCTTTCAAAGCAATAATCATTGGAACCACATATAACATCACACACCTCTTTTTGGCGGATGATGTCGGAATAAATTTTGATGGGACAAGAAGAGAAATTAAAAAATTTGGATGTATATTGAATATATTTTTCAAAGAAACTTGTAATATTGTAAATTATAAATACTCTACTCTATCATTGTAGGGTATAACTAAGAAATAAAAGGACTATTTTGCTAAATTATTTCTCTACCTATTTATATAAATTCCTATTGGCAGTGTTGGAAGCCTGCCAAAAGGGAATGAGGACACCACGGTCTGAATTCCCAATTAGATCCCACATAGTTTAGAGTAGGAGCCCCAATCAGGAAATGACCGGTTGCCAAAAGTGATAGTTTTAAAAGTAGTATTTGGCTACAAGAAACACATAAGATGAAGTATGCATGACTTTGATGATAACAAGTATATGAATTTATCTGCTATCAAGTGTAATGTATTAAAGTTTCATTCAAATAAAAGGGTGGGAAATGTGCTCCCCTTAAAATAAATTAATAGTACATATCTTAAAAGAGGCACACAAGCACTGTTAGTTAACCTATAAAATAGTTCACAAGATAACAATGAACATAATAATATATCAACACACATTCAATGAGATACATATTGAGTTTAAAAAAATAGTTCATTAACATTAGCGTAAGTGAAACCACATATATCATAAATATATAAAGAATAGTCTTACAACATTCACGACATATGCATGAAGACATGGTGGCTTTGAGAGCTTCTCATTAAGAAATTGAAAGTCCCAGGCTTACAATTACATTGATGTAGCACTAGCACTAATAGTAGAACATGAAGCCAACACCCACTTCTCTCGAAATAATGATACTCTTCCTATGCTACACAAGAGAATCCAAGGATTCAAAATATGTCTCCAAGCCTCTTTCGTTCCAATCCCTTCGCTTGTGTTATGAGGGCTTATTTATAACAAATGAGATGACTCTTCATCCCCCTTTGTGACCTTTGGACTTCCCTCATGACTCTTTTACATCTTCTTTTCTATATTGACTAATTACTTTCCATATTCCACATTAAATTATTTTGACTTCCATTTACATTTATTTCGAAGTACAAAAATGAAAAACCCATATGCGACACAAATGGGTATACCCTAGTAAGACAAAATATACATTAAGTTTGAGTTTGAGAAAACTTTAGCTCGACAAATCCAACTTGAAAATATTTTGTTACATAGTGATTCCAAGCTTTGTATTATGCGATGATCTCCTCCAACTTTACAATAATGTTAGGGTGAAAGAAGACTCTAGCTTCCATCGTATTTGGGTAGACAGTTTTGGAACTAGTTTGAGTTTCCTTCTTAAGAAAAACCTAGCGTTGATCTTAGCAGGGCCACTAATGTACTTTGACATTGTATGCTTTTAAATATCGAAGCCTGCTCTGGTGGAGATCTGCTTAAGCTAGTCAAAGTATTCTGTAATTTCTTGCCTACATGTGTTTCCTCTGTGAATGTGCCAACTGAGGGAATCTTGTGAGTTTTCACTAGGGCATGCACATTGCTGTAAAATCATGCATAAGAGGATAGGATACTAGTTATAAATGCACTGATTTATTTGTGATTATGCATGAGAATTTGAACTCCACCTTTTCCAACTCAACTTTTTTCCTTATCTTCTTATCCAGTTACAATGTTGTACCTCTATATTACGTCCCCTCTCATGAATCACAATGATAGCTGCATGGAAAACTTTTAGAGATGTTAAATTATATCATGATTTCTTTTGCATGTCGTACCAGGGAACAACTTCCTTATGCAAGGTAACCAACTCATCATAAAGATTCATCATAGTGTCTGCTAATACCTTAACCTTGCTAAATATTGATTCCTAAAATTCCTTCAAATAGAACTATGTGGAAGACTTTTGACTCTCTTCTTGGAGTTTCTCTACATATTGTCTCTATTATGAACCAGCTCACAAAAAGATAGAAAATAATTTAGTCTCTTTAAGGGGGAAACCTCCTTTACATTACACAAATGAACAATTCTTGGATGATACAAATGACAAAATCTCCTTTCTATATATAGGAGTCTAAGGGGTCATAATATAATGAGAGCCGACATAACAATAATAATGTAAGAGCACAATAATAACAATAATGGGCTTCTATGGGGCACAATAATAATAATATGGGGACTACATGGGCACAACAATATAATAAGGGCATTGTACTAATAACAATAAGGGGTTACACTAATAGTATAGGGACCTAATAGTCTTGTAGCTCTTAAGTACTTTTCTAGTTGTTTGTGCTCTGCTATAAAATAATATGTATTAGAATTTTTGGCTCCTACAAAGTCTAAATTGGTTGTGGCAATGGTTTGGGGATTCTTCCTAGTGTTTGTTACAATCACCCTCTTTGTATTGATGAAACAATTATGTGTGAGGCCATCATGGAAATATTTCTTTCTCACTTGGAGTATCATTCTTTGAAGCTCATTGAAAGTCTAGCTACAAATATCCATGAATGGACTATCATCTGAAGGAGCAATTTCCCCTTCATCACCTATAGATTTACCATCTTTTGAAGGAGGAAGAGACTAAATGATCATTTGATTTTTTTGGGAATGGGATCAATATCTTGTTTTTGTTGCCCCTATTTTACCTCTATATCTTGAACAACTATAAGCTCTTGAATCACCTGGGCATGTTCTTGATCCTGATGTTATTTTTTTCTTTTCCTCTAGCTGATATTTTTTTCTTCTCCTCTAGCTGATATTTTTTTCTTCTTCTACTTGCTTAAGCATTGCTTCTTCTTACTCTTTCTTTTTCAATCCTTCTTACTGCATCTGCATTTCTTCTTGTTCTTCCTTTTCTTGTTTTTACTTCTTCCTTTCCTCTTCTTCTTGCCTCTTCTACTCTTTTTCTTCTTTTCTCTTATGCTCTTTTTGTTGTCGCTTCTTATTTCTCACTATTTTCATATCCACTCTCAAGATAGATGTGTTTTCTTTAAATTTGTGGCTTTGTTCCTCTTCTAGACTATGAGAAACCTTAATTTTAAATTTAATTCTCACTCAGTTGCACTCTTTTGATTGGATTTATTCTAAAGTGATGTTTTGCATCGAAGATGCATGTGAAAGGTCTGCATGTTCACCTAGTGTGTGGGGACGTAGATGCACTTTAACATTTCTTGATCTTTTCTTCCTCTCACCTGATAATATTCGCACATGGACAAGAAAAATGTAGCTTGGCACAATGTTGCTTGCAAATTCCCTTAGGATCATACTAATGGTAATATATAGTGTCGAACCTAAATATCTCCAATTTTGTGACTTTAGATTATGCAACCTTTAGGTTCATGATTATATAAGATCCCACTTGTAGAGAAAAGGTGGGCCAAGGTGTTTTCTTCTTCATCTACGGTACTAGTGACAACCATGTGGAAAGATGATACACAACTTCTTACATGACAAAATGATATGTGGCATACCTCAGTAATAAACAAAAATGCCTCTAACCACTGAACACTTAGAGGTAAGTTCCATTTAGCAAGGTGAACCATTCAACAACTTTTGATATGAATTCATCACCTCTTGAGACATTCAAGGAGGTTATTCTTCAAAGATCAGTTGATACAATATAATGAAGAAATGATCATCCAACTTTCCAATAACTCCTTTGTGACTACACTTTGCTAGTAGTTTGTAATATATATGTACAAGAGGTTCTCCAGGTGTCCAATTCCATCTCTTACCAAGAAAATAATTCTAGGCACGTATACCATCAAATATATAGCCAAACATATAAGACTTTCCTTACTTACCCTTGGGAGGATTCTTCGCCATGTTTGCATTGACTCTAAGCTATTGGGTCAAAAGGTCAGACCAATTAAATATCTTCCCCTTAGTGACAATCTGATACAACATGTACACCCATCCTTCAGGAAAGGACTCAATATCCTTTTGTACATAAATCCAACAACATAATATAATCAAATATTGGAACATTGTCTTGAGAGATTTAATTTTATAAGTATTGTTGTATGTCTGAAAAAACTTTACTCCCTCTTTCAACAAATTCTTGATCACATTGTTGGTGCTCAAATAGTTTGTAATAACAAAGAAGTGTGAATCCATATATTTCTCAGGATTAGGTAAATCATACATCCATTTAAAATATTGATCTGTATTGGAAGTAAGATGATGTCCACTAACATTGTTGAGTAGCATGCTCTTAGTATATAGGCCATGTAGGATGCACTTGATAATATTTGCACAAGGAATAATTGGGAACTTGCATTCTTCCTTGCAAAAAGATCGTCGTTGGATAATGATATATACCTCTCTATCTTCTAGACCTGATTTGTATTCTTTAGCTGTAAAAGCATATTTAACTATGTGCCAAGTGATCTCAAAGTCCTTTTCAATAATGAGCTGAGTATCAGAAATAATATGCATGGTAACTTGACAAATGTCAACCACCTCTTTACTATTTCTCTCTGTTGTCTCTTTTGAGGTTGATATCTTAGGAGGCATGATGATGGATGCTAGTGGAGAATAGGTGATCTAAAAACTTGCAATACCTATAACAAGAGAGGGAGTAATGGAAAACAAGTTAGATCAAGTAGATCATTCCATTAGTCAAAGATAAAGTAGAAAGTCACTCATCAAGGAGATGGATTGTCCAGTTGTTGGGCTCTAGGAGGTAGACTTAGGATTGCGATTAACTAGTGCACAATTAGAATATATACTATCTAGTTCCAACAGTCAAGCGATGAGCTTGAGTCTTGAAACTATTCAGTGATAGACTTAGCTGGGAAAGACAGAGAACAGGTTACACAATCCACGATATCAGTGTCCAAGGCTAAGGGATGAGGCCTGGAACTAAGTAATGTGAATATGGGTAATCTAGTAAATGAATATTGCACATTATCATAGGTGAAGGAGAATGCTTCATGCTTGAGGATGTGAAATGCATAATTGAGTGTGGGAAACAACTGATGAGGATTGTGCAATTTTGTGAAGGAGAGAGAGAGAAAAAAAAATTGATATTTGAAGCTGGGATAGGAGAAAGCATAGATCAGACTTAGGATAGATTATATTAGTGAATAACATGGCTAAAAATAATTCATGCAAAAGGAAAGACAAGCATGCATAAAAAGTTCCAACAACGGAAAATACTGGTAGGAAACAACCAAGAAGGTGATGTGAGACTTGAAAAAATTGACTGATGGATAGAAAAACACTTTTGCAAGCTAATATTAATATAAAAACCATCTACCATGAAAATAAATGCGAAAAGTAACACTCATAGAAGCAAAAGCGACAAAACAATTAGCAAAAAATAACACATGAGATACTTACCCGGAAAAGCATTGCAAACCAAGTCGAAATCTCCTTGATCTCATGAGGAAGCCTAGAGCTCCAAATTAAAGTGTGAAAATGACTTTGACTAGCCTCTATTTTATAGGTTTCTCCCGACAGGGCTAAGCTTAGGGTTTCTAATAGACATGCCTAAAATCAAGAAACCAGTGACACGTGATGTTTAGTTTGAAATAGAAACATTATGCCACATGTCAAGCACTAATTTTTCATTTCCTATTTTATAGGGATGCACATTTTCTTACTCCGAGAAATTGCGAAGTCTCACTGGTAGAGGTGACTGTATGATTCCTAGAAACATGAGATTACATAGTCCATAGCTTAGTGAAATGTATAGTTTTGACTCTGAAAGATATATTACGTAGTTTACAAGCTTACTATCTACTAGTCTTCAGGGTTGCACAGTTGGAAACCTCAAGGAATTGCATAGTATTCAGAGATAAGGAATTGCATAGTTCTAAGATTCAAGACCTAGAGTTGGTGTAGGATCACGATAGAAAATGACTTGTGTTTGGAAGATGTTTAGTTGTCACCGAAAAGACTTATTGATTATCAAGATAACATAATGAAGTCATCAAAAACAGTGCATGCATGGATAAGTGATAAGAAAACTAGAAAATCAAAAGGAATACTTGATGATAGTGAAAGATAAGTTCTTATCAACAGAAGGTAGGCTCCAGAATAGAAGCGTAGGAAAAATATTGGAGGGGGCTTGTAGTAGCAAGAACACTTGGCGACATACTGGTAGAACTCTAGCACTTTTTATGGGTCTAAATATATAAACCAATTCTAGCTCTTCAAGAAGTATTACTCATGTCATTGATTACCATAGCTTCTTTACTTAACCTGAGTTAAATACATAGTTCCTTCACTCTCTTCATCGATGACACACTGACAAAATCAGGTGAAACTTCGTTGTTTTGGTTGGGGACAAGGAGTGTATATATATGAAAGTGAAAAGGATGTCATAGTATTAGTTTACATATTTGGTATTACTCTGCTGCCAATATGCTTGGAAAATACCCTGATAGAGTCACTGCAGGAACACAAACATTTCTTCACTGCCAGTGAGCCAGACCAATACCTTGGCGAAGATTCTTGATTCACATCCCTACATAGGAAACCTTTATTTTATTTAACGCTTTGTTTATTTATTTATAGATTTGTGCTTAGACACTTATTATTTCATGGGGCAGAAGAGGGATCTCAACTTATTGAGATAAGAAAAGGTTACTCCTTCAGAGAAGGATATATATACACCTTTGAAAATACAACACACTTGTTTCAATTTACATCCATCTTTACTCTACTCCAATAAGCTTACCAAATAACACTGATCAAACATAATAACCAATTCAAGAAGAGGGTGCTAGTTAAAGATTCAAGCATCTAAATTCCACTAAGGTTTTTCTTTGAGGAAGAATGTATTTTACATCCAAGCATCATCGACTAAAAGATACAGTGCCCATCCAAAGAGAAGGAACAGATAGAAAGTGAAGCATTGATAGTTGTACAATGTCCTCTTGAACTCTGCCATGCTCATTCCAAAATATGAACACAACTTCATGCAAGTCTTATTATGACAGAAGGAAAAGAAAGTATGAAATAAAAGACCAAGCGAAAAATGGAAAGAACAAACAAAATAAATGTAAACCTACTCCTAATATAACAAGGTATAGGTTAGGCTTACGTAAAAGGAAACTTCCAGTGCAACCAACGAAGCATTACCCGACTTATATCGGCGAGGGAACCGCTTACAATAAAGATAATCAAGAGAAGCACATGAAAAAAAAATATGTAACATGGCATGTTCAAGAATCTAAAGGCACATGACATAAGAAACAAAGAACAATAAGAAAGCATGTTATAAATAATATACTAATGCATCATGGTGTGCACACACATTGCGACGAACTCTCCCATCAAAACATGCATTCAAATTTTTAGGCTTCGAAAACATAAGGAAAGATAAGAACTTTTTCTTAACATAAGGTTCTGCCAAGCATGATTCCTCCAACCATTGAGCTATAGGATCTCAAGCTTGAAACATAGGTCCATTTTCAACCTTTGGGATCACCTCATGAAGATTTTCAATGGAAATAATACCAATATGATCATGCTTGGAATAACCATCAAGAATATGAGATCTCGACATAACCATCATCATATGTCGAAGTGTCTCAACATATTGATACAATTCCAAGATATCTAAAGATATATCATCAAATTTTGGTGGCTTAGAATAATCTATACTTGAAGACACAATATCACTACTAGATAAATCAACAAAAACATCAATAAATCATGAAGAAATTATAAATTTTCATTAAAATGAAAGGAATCCTTATGATCGGATGAATCATAAATAGGGGTAGATGAAAAGCATGAGACTACATTCTTTGTTTCCTGATTTTGATATGATGAGGAATGAGACAGATTATGAAAAGAGAATCCTTCTTCTCCTTCCTTTGATGTAGAAACAACATTCCAACATTCCTAGCTACAATTATAGTTATCATCTAAGAGGATGATTGATGAGAATATCATATAGATTTGATAGGCACATTAAACAAGTCAACAAAATGGGAGTGAAGTAAAGGAGAGAGTGAGTGATCATCTTTCATCTTTGAATCTTGTCCTAAATCAAAATCTCATATATAATCATCACAAAAGATATAAAAAATCATTTGGTCTCCACTAACTCCATTGAAAACTTGGCCCTCTTGATAATTGGAAGAAATTGTAATAACAAGTTCATGTGACATAGGAGGATCATGAGAAACAATCGATGCAGAAAGAATGTCCTTGACTAAATTTGATTTGAAATCTGCATTCAAATGAATGGGAGATGATGGTGAAAAATTAGAACTTATATTTTCATGCTTTACAACCTCACCCTGAGTATATGAAGCTTCTTGGTTTAATGAAGAATAAAAAAAAATCAAAGAGTCACACGGAATAACAATCCCTTCTTTTACATTTTTGGGAGATCCATAACCTAGGAATGTTGGTAGACTTGAAAGGGATTCAGGATTAAGTGGATTCAAAGAAATTTGAACAAGATACTTAATTTTCGCCTTCATAAAATTCCAACCAATATCATCCTCTTAAAATTCATAAAAAAAGTGAATAAATTGATCATGAAAATATTCAATAGATTCATCATATTTCATTTGAAGAGAGATAATCTTCTTATAAACATATTCATAATTATACATGTCGAAGGCTAGATACAACTCTTTGACAAGTTGCTCGAAAGAATGAATAGAGGTGGTTGGAAAAGTGTAACGCCACTACATAATGCATGTTTCGAATGTGAAAGTGAACAACCTACAAGGAGCATCCTCATGATCAACTTTGTGAGAATCACAAAATTCAAGAAAGTGAGAGGTGTGCTCAAGGATGTTTATTTCACCCCTTCCATCAATTTTTAAATTCGACAATTCATGAATAATATCCATAGGCACTATCTACTTTACAACTCTAGAAAAACATGCTTGGGTTAAGATATGGGAAGTATCCATTTAGGATAAAAAGGTGCAAACAAACTTCACGGGCTCGGCTTGTCATCTAGCCCATAGAAAAAGCCTGTTGATGGTGTTGGAAGTTGCCAATAGGGAAGGGGGACTCCTCGGTGTGAAGTTCCAAATATAACCCACAATGTTTGGAGTAGGATCCCAAAATGGGATACGACTGATTGCCGAAAGTGGTGGTTTTAAAGTTTGGCGTTCACTACAACAAATCGATAAGATTAAGTATGCATGACTTCGACGATTAGAATTGTATTGACTTTATGCGATATTAATTGTAATGTATGACATATCCATTCACATAAAATGGAGGAAAAGGTGATCCCTTAAAGGAAGGTAATATTACATATCTTTAAATATACACACAAGCACTGTTAGTTAATCTTCAAAATAGTTCAGAAGATAACAACGAGCATTACAATATAGCAACATGTATTCAATGAGATACATACAAAGTTTAATGAAATAGTTCATTGAATTTAACATAAGTGAAACCACATATACTACAAATATATAAATAATGGTCTTACAACATTCATTACCTATGCATGAAGACATTCTAGCTTTGAGATATTCTCAATAAGAAAGTGAAATTCCGAAGCATACAATTACATTGATGTAACAGTATCCCCAATAGTGGAACCTAAAGCCAACACTCGCTTCTCTCCAAAGAATGATACTCTTCTTATGCTACACAAGAGATTCCAAGGCTTCAAATCTATGTCTCTAGGCCTCTTTTGTTCCAATCCCTTTGCTTGAGTTATGAGGGCTTATTTATAACAAATGAGATGACTCGTCATCTCCCTTTGTGACCTTTTGAATTCCCTCATGATTCTTTGACTTCTTTTGTATTTTCTTGACTAATGAATTTTCATAATCCACATTAGATTATTCAAAATTCCATTTACATTTATTATAAAAGAAAAAAAATACAAAAATCATATGAGACAAAAATTGGTCGAGCCTAATAAAACAAGCCTAATAAGACAAAATAGACATTAAGCTTGAGTTTGAGGAAACTCTAGCTTAATAACTTCAATTTGAATATTTTTGGTAACATAATGATGACAAGCTTTGTATTGTGTGGTGATCTCCTCAAACTTTGCGAGAATATTAGACTAAAATTGGACTCTAGCTTCCATCACATCTTGCTAGAAAGTTTTGGAACGAGTTTAAGTTTCCTTCTTCAACAAGAAAAACATAGTGTTGATCTTAGTAGGGCCACCAGTGTAATTCTGTAAAGTATGTCTGTGAATCTCTAAGTCTGCTCTAGTGGTGATCTGCTTAAGTTGGTCCAAGTATTTTGTAGCTTCTTTCCTAACGTGTTTCTACCCTTACATCTATCAATGTACTAACTGATGGAATCTTGTGATTTTTTACCAAGGAATCCACACTGTTGCATAATCCTCATAATAATCATAATAATCATGAGATGACCTATACAGATATGTGTGCTTATTTTTACATATGTATGCAAGAAGCAGCTAGCCTCTAGAAGGATTCCTCTTTCTGCCGGTGAGCTACATTGTCATTGTTGGAAATAGATCTGTGCAGAAGATGGCTTGCAACAACAGATAATTTGTACAACAATCGGACTGGCAAGACGACTTGCAACAAACATAGTTTAGATAATTTTTTTGTTGCAACTAGATTGACGAGAAGCAATGGCGGCCATGTGTAACAACCCTCCCTTGTGTTAGAATATGTAAACCTAAGCTTAGAAAAGATAGGTGTGATATGTAATATTGTAAAAACAAGTATGTTATTAAATAAACTAGTAAATGAATCACTTGGAAAAATGAGACACCAAGAGATGATTCTAGATAAGATTGGATGAATTGGAGATAAATTTCCATCAAGGAAAAAAACATAAAAACTTTGTCGAAGATAACCACAAGATTTTATGAGGAAAAGCCTCGTGGGAGATAAAGACAAACTTTTCTGGAAAAAGACCTAGGCAAATGGAAAAATTCATAAAAGCAGGACGCTGCTAATGAAAACTAAATCATGAAAGAGGGTATTAAATACCATTGTATTGATCAATTGGAGGCAGTTGATCCATGGCAAGAACCTCGACTTGAGGGGAATTAGAGGTGATTCATGGTTGGGTGGTGGTGCTCCTATCTCCAAGTGATGTTCTTCTTCTTTCTTGGTTGAATACTCTTGCATGGATGTTTTTTATGTTGATTCTTACTCTCTCTTAGTTCTAGTTTGTCTATAAGAAGATTCGTCAAGTTTCGGCGCCATGAGAATGTTTGAATCAATTACATGAAATGCTTATGTATTAGTATATTACTGATGTTCTCCAACATTCCGGTCAGTTACTACTTGGATGAAGAATGTTGTATGGTTACTTCTGACCCTTTTAACTTGTTAAATTGTTTAGCTCATATGTATAAATGTGGTGTTATATGTAAGCATGCGAATGACTTACATGTACCCATTATACATGAGTAGATTTATTTGGGATAATGATGTTTAGGAGAATGATTGTACTTTATGCACATGATTCATTTTACATTCAAGTGCAGAGTTAATAGGGGAATCATAATATATAATTATTAATACTTGGACCAAGGAGCTTCCTACTCATGTTAGATGTTGTATGTGAGTATAAATGGAACTACTTGTACTAACTCTTCTTATGAAATAAACTTATCTGGGTTTGTACGATATCCAATGAATATAACTTGAATATCATCAAGTTGACGAAGGTACCTAATATGCCTATAATGATAGGATTCTCTAGCATTGTGTCATAACTCGGTAAATGTTTATGCTTACAGAACAATATTTCTAAGTGTATGGTCAATGGATCAGGTTATAGTACCATGCATGTCTTAAGACTTGAAACTAATTAGGCTAACCTAGTTAGTTATGCATGTCATAATAATGCCATCTAATGAGGCCAGGTTAACTATTTTTGCATGTTTCTAAAAAATAACATCTTTTGACTATGCCTATAGGATTATAATCATGATACCTAGCCATGATGGTTATAATAAGCTTAAAGAAAAGTCTCATTAATGCTGGTATGGGGTTTTGAAATGATTGTGGGGGGGAGATGTCTCAAAGAGTTTGGTTGACTAAATGATATGATTCCTCTATCCGAATTGTGAAGTACGATGAAAGATTGACCCGATGTACAAGTTTATTCGTTGAACTTAAAAATCCACATTCTGCTTCTATTTTCATTCAATTAATAAGAATATGAATAGTGTGGTATGAATTGCAATTTATACAATGACGAACTAAATATAATGTGGACAACGATTGAATCTTATTGGTAACAAACAAAAAAAAATACATGAAAGGGAGCCTAGTAGCTAATTTCTCGGGTAGGCTCAGGACGTACATTACAAATGGTGTTAGAGCATCGAGTTCAAACCTTGTGGCCTATGGGCCAATACACCTCCATAAGGTATGGAAAAATGTAAGCCCTAATTTGGTCTCACTACCCAGAATATTTAAGGGTGAAGCTTGAAAACATAGAGTATGATTCTTGTCCTCTAAGGAAGCTAGGATTCCTCAGTGAAGAATTCAAATATTAACCTATTAGTTGAAGATTTTTATGCATTGGGATCTTATAAAGACATGGATGTGCATGTTAATATGTGAACGAAATTCTCATGTCTTAGTACTTGACCATTATGAAAAATCAATCTAAGGTATAGCTTAACTACTATTTTTTAGAACATGTATATCAAGCACTATGCCTTGATCGATACTAACTCATAAACACATAAAATATCAGTTGGTTGATTTCACTTTGGGAAAGGGTTTCTTGGCACATAACACTGTAACCATGTCTTCGAGTGATGTTTTAGTAAGTAGATCATAATGATTAGGAGTAGAATCTCATTCGACTGGGTGTATGCATTACCATAGATAGTGAATTTGACACCAAAAACATGCAATAATAGTTATGTGAGGATTGGAAAAACACTACAACCAAGTCAAGATCCTCGAACCCACTGAGAATTCCTAGTCGGAACAGAGTTGGCAATTGTCGGAAATCATAACTTTTCCTGCTATCAGGATTCCAATGGTATTAGTATAGTTGTTTTATGCAATCAATCATGGCCGCCATTTTTTTTTATGTCCTCTTTGACTAGGGATTTAAGAAAAGTAGAGTCAATGCATAGTAGATCATTGGAGTTTACTACTATTCATGGGGTTATGGTTGAATCCCTCTATAAGCCTAGTAGAACTGCCCCTTCATCGTTTCAGATTGATAAGCAGGAAGTAATCTCCCCTGGAGCACTAAACTTGATCAAGAACATAAAAATTTTCATTTTCCCTTACACTAATAATACAACAATTATAGTTGTTGTGAGATTTGTTTTGGATGTATCTACTGGAATATCTGTCGTGGGTGTCTACAAAAAATGGTAACAATGTATTTATATCATTTTCATTCGTGAATTATGTAGGAGTTAGATATGTAATGGAATGATTACATGCAAAAATATGAAATCATTTCAGTTGTTGGAAATACAGAAACTTTAGAGTCTAAATTGTTGTGCCAATTATGTGGTTGGGTAAGTTTGGGGTTTCAAACAAAACATTATATTTAGCACGGTAGGTGAGGTCCAAGAAATTAGTATGACTTTGTTTGATTTAGAAAGGATTGGGTGTACACTGATTCGGTTAGCAGTATAACCACGCCTTTAGGATGATGTTAAAGAAACAACAATTGTTGTCCATATTTCGAGTATCTTATCACAAGTTGGAGGCATGCAAGTTGGCAATGAAGTTAACAATACTATTTCCCTGGAAGTATTAAGAAAAAACCAAAGTAAATGATAAGGGTTCTGGAAGGGATCATAGAAAAGTGGTAGTGTTGTTTCCTTGATTGACTGGAATAATCTGTCCATTGGGTGAAGAAGATAGGTTGAGATGATGATTATCCTCATCATCTCTCTCATTTGAATCCATAAAATGTTATCTTCCCCACAAAAATGTATGGTATGCTACTTTTATCCTCACGCATTGTATAGAATGTATCGATTTCTTTTGCAATTAGAAAATTTTAGAATGTATGCCAGTTTGGGCATTTCCAGGCCATGTTTTATGGTTAAAATGGTAGTGGATCAAATTGTGTTTTTTATATGGTTTTCTAAAAATTGAGTTGTGGATAAGTTTTAGGTGGTTTTTTTTAGAAAGCAAGTAGTGACTCGGGCTCTAGAGTTGAGGCATTGTGGATTAGGGTTCCTAACAGTGGATTGGATTGTCTACTATTTATGATGTTCTGCATATTGAGTTGTAGATAGTGATGAATAGATCTCATGAGATGTCGTTGTGCAAATAACATTACATTGAGATCTAGAATTTGATGCTTGGTGTAATAGCATTTGAAGCAGTGTATTTGATTCTGGTCCCTTATAAATTTCAGAAAATTGAGTCGGGGATAGCAGTGAAAAACTCATGTGAGCTGCTTTAGTGTAAATAATAAGGAATTAGACTCTAGACTTCGAGGTCTTTTCGACTAGTGTTTGTGATATAATTTGACCTACTATATCGAATCACAGACAATGGTGATATTTTCATTCCTCATGATCAATTTTTGACTACTTTGCCTTATTTACCATTATAGGATAGATGTTAGCTTAAACAAGAAAATCAGTTATTCAAATAGTTGGTAATTTTGTGCTTCCACTAACACATAAATTAGTTTCCAAAGCAGGTTACAGAGTTTTACAAAATCAAGTTTAAGGCATGATCTATTTTGTAAATATTATTTTAAAATTATTTTGATTTAACGAGATTCTCAATTTGGGCAATATCTTTTTATATTATGTTGTAGGCTATAGGATTGCTTATAGTCAACCAGAAAATCATGTTCAATACCACATTTCTTAGGGAAAGCACCATGTTGTTTCTTCCTTCTTCAAAAGTGTTAAATAGAGGAAGGTGTTAATTACCAGAAGTAAGAATTACAGAGGACTCATTCAGATTGGAACCTACACCTATTGAAAATATTTTTGGTATCTCTAGATATTCTGATCTTCCTGTGCTTTTTCAATTGCATATTTGTAAATATTTTCAAAGTTTTCAGGTCAAAGTTTATTGTTTATGATGAGTTAATGAAATTATTACTTTGGGCCCTCAAATATTTGGAGGATGGTTTGCTTTAGATGATATTTTCAAGTCTTAGATTAATAGTACCATAATTGTTTATTTCCATTCATCCTCTAAAGTCAATTCATTACTTTGGCCTTGAGGATTCTAGTTTTCTTTAACACTCTTAGCATTGGGGTCAATGGTTATGCCCAACATATATTTGTCTTGACTTTTCAGTAGTGTGAATGAGGTCGTGCATGCTCAAAGTTCCAAACTTCTAGGAGAATATTACAAAATCAGTGTCCTCATAAATTTTCTCGCAGCCAAGTACACTCTGATTCGATCCCTTGAATCATCTCCCTTATTTGACATTGTACACCAAAGGATGACATAACTATTTTTCCATATGGGCCAATGGAGTTATCAGCCTTTGTGGTGTTGAAGATTGATGTAAGAGTTATTGTGGTAACCTCATGATACAAAACTTAAAAGGATCTAAAGTTTTTGTATCAAATGTTGCGATAATGTTTTGAATAAAACTATTGTATGGAAACAAAAGGTGGGATGAACCACATGCAAGATTATTTGGGGGTTAA
This sequence comes from Pinus taeda, assembly GCA_000404065.3. NCBI lineage: Eukaryota > Viridiplantae > Streptophyta > Pinopsida > Pinales > Pinaceae > Pinus > Pinus taeda. The sequence goes on along the minus strand of APFE030376064.1, from coordinate 57,940 downwards.
ACAAAATTAATTTAATTATAAAGTGTGCCAAAAATATTGATTGAAGTTTCAAAATTTTCTGCACAGATTGAAATATTATTTCAATAAGGATATACAACTCCAGTAAATAGGAAATGATTGTTTAAGTTTGAAAATATGTGAGCTATGCGAAGGTTCAATAAAAAAAGTATGCTTGATTTGCAAAGTTAGTTAGTTCGATAATAGATTTTGAAATTTTTGTGTGTGGACAAAAAGAATGAGTAAAGGGATCAAGTTAATTAGTGGTACGCTCTGGTTCAAAATGAATGTGTGGTTAATCAATCAAAGTTTGGGGAACTCTTATAAAAATAAGTAGTGTAGATAAATTCCATAGCATGCGGGTTTGTGATATTGTGGTATGTGTGATGATGGCGTGATCATCATCCACTTTCATAGCATGAGAATTTGTAGATGCAGCATAGACGATAAGATATAATGGTCGATAATTCTAATCATGCCAAAGGTTGTGCACAAATGGTAGTTGTGCATTGAGACAAGACTCCTTTAATATGGTTATTAGTTATGTAATAGCATTTTAATGTAGAAATTGTTATGGAGTGAGGGCTTATCACCATTATGTACTCACCGTAAGCCCTGTATTAGCTTTGTAATATGCGAGCTAACATGCTAATAAGTATTTCTATGGAGGATTCTCATAAATGAGGAATTTAATTTTTTTTTATCTATTATTATTATAGGACATCATGAATAAAAATTAAGTTTGAATAATTATGTTTACAAATATGTATAAAATGTGGAAATTTGACCTTTTCCTCCATGTATGGGATTTTAGTTGCTTGAACTATATTTGAGGTTATATTTTAACATATATGTGCATGGGATGTAGGTGCCAAAAATAAGCATGGAAAGTATGCATGAACAAATTATGATTATGTTTATATTAGTCCTTACTGTCATGTGGAAAATCTTACAACTAAGTCATTATTACATGCTTAAACTATATGCCATAATGAGAAAGTGACTTAAAAATGATGATGATAGATTTTGTTTAAATAAGCATGGTTATGGTATATAAATATGGCATGAAGAAATGATGATATGCTATGTTGCATAAAACAATGCTAAGTGGAGGGTTACCATGAAGTGCCTTATTGTGTTTCCTCCTAGACGAGGAACTTAAATCGTTATAAGTTGTAAAAAATTAAGCCTTGAAAAAAAATGATGCTTGCAAATATGTAGAGCAGGGTATATAAATAATAGATAACCATGGGAAAGCACGATCACTAGATTAACACAATGTTTAAGATTGATAAAAAGTAATGCATCTAGGAGGAAGATATGATTACTTGAGTGGCACACTTACATATGTTTCCTTCATGAGTGAAAGAATCACAATTCTCATAAGACTAGACTAGCATAAAACCAGAAAGGAAATTTGTTAGAAAATTATATATTACGGAGCAATGGAACACATAAAATGCTCCATAATATATAATATTCTAACAAAATTCACCATGCTCATTAGAGAATATGTGGTAATTAATTCCAGGCAAATATTAAAATATGGCCAGCTTATAAATGGTATAATTTCTATGAAAGGACATGGCTAAATAAAAATCCCACCTAATACTTGAGGGGATGATTATATAAAGAAGCAAATGTTAAATGTTAGTAAGGTAATTGGTTCATAAGTAAAAATCCAAATGGAAATTATATACCTCATGAGAGGTCGGGGGTTAAATAAGTGGGTTCCACCCTAAGTATTATACCATGGTAAAGGGTTCCATGAAATAGTGTTAATATTATGAGAACATGTTATAGTATAAGACTATGTAATTGTACAAATTGTCTTTCAATTTAATCCTTTGATTAATGCATCTATATACCATGCATTTGGGATGTGATTCGTTCTTTGGTTGGAAGAAAGTGTGATTAAGGGGAACGTAACTTTAACAGGTTATTATATACCATGACATATGCATATTTCATTGGATGTTGACAGTGGGACCTATAAGTATCGTTGAGTACAACAATATAAAAGCCATGCTAATTAATAAGAAGCACAAATTTTATGTTATGAACCAATGGATCAATTAAGCGGTACAAACTGATATAATACCAAATGAAATGCATATTTTATACCAAGCAATTGTGGGAGGCTCTCATGTTAGATTACATTGATAATGTATTTGGGTTGAATAATACAACATAAGAAATGTTACATAAACCATGTAGGAATTCATAAAATTTATAAGGATGATTTAATGTTAAAGAGGAGGTGTTAACATGTAAGTACCCTGAGATCATAAGAACCTACAAATAAAAGGGTGTAGGATTGGAAGGAGTAAACTTTTCATGTATAACTCATGAAGGGGAAATGAGATTATATCTACAGTAAATTATGCATGGCCAACAAGTTGTTGAGGCATGAAAATGGCAATAGTAAATCACACGAGATGAATTAGTTAAGAATGAAGCATGATTTGATTATTAATAAACTTCAAAAATTTATGAATTAATAGTCTATTTTAGAACATTAAGTAGAAGGTATGATTAAGATGAAAATATGCATGAATACAACACTATACTAATGATATTGTGTTACAACCACATGAAATCTAAAAATAATTTTCAGTTGACATAAAAATTTCTTTGTTTACAGAAATGAATCATGCTCATGAAAACTCCTTATAAATTAAGCGCAATTGTTCTATTTACCAGAAATAGATTATGGAATGTTTGGCATGATACTAACATAGTGGAAAACATGTGGATAAAGCTTATGTCATGCATATTGTTAATGTCAGTCTTTGCAGCCTTCCTCCAGTGATCAAACATGCTCTTCCAAAGTGATTTTAAGGTGTCAAGGTCAAATTTTGTCATTCCAATGAGCCTTCAAGCAAAATTTGGTCACTAGGTATTAGGTCTAGGGTTTGCTTTCACTCCTTTCAAAGTTGTCCAAATATCGGTCCATGTCACCATTCAGCTGAGTGTACCATCATTCAAAGGGTTGTCATCATCATCTCAAGTTCCACTGGGTCATTTTATACCTTGTTCATGCTTCAGTTGCTAGGTAAGGTTCCTTTCCCTCTCCTATGGTTTTGAAGCTAATTTCCTTTGGATGGTCAAATCATCAGAAAAACTTGTATCCTGATGTTCATACACCTTCCCCAATCCTTAATGTACCTTATTAAACACTTCCCATCACTAAGATCCCTGAAATTACTCATTTTCGCACAAACCCTAGTTTCTTGTTTTGCCCTTTTGGACCTCCTCCCCTCACTCAATATTTGAAATTAAAATTTCCCCTACTTCCTAGCATCCCTCCCTACTTCCAAAAATTTTCTCAAAGAATTTAGAAGCCCTTTATACCCTTCATTTCACTTCATTTTGACAAATCCCCTGTTCCACACATCGGGATAGGTTTTACTCCAATGATGTTTATGAGCAATAAAAGATGAATTTGGGAAAAGTGAGAGACGTTTCTATCCAGCATAGGCCCAGGAAGAAAAACCTCCTTCAATGTTTACACAAGTGTCATGGTTTTAGAGAAATATCAAAAATACAGTTGCCTCAGGAGAATTGATGCACCTCTGAAGTGACCTTGGGAAAATCAAGTTTTTCCTACCTTGGTTAGCCAAATTACTTGCTTTATGAGTCAAATGATAACTAGACACTAAGATTTTTCCAATGAGATATCATGAGCTCAATTGGGAGTTGAGGAAGACCTTCACAGTTGACTGCAACAGCACTCGGCCTTTAGGCAGCCTCATTTTGCACATTTTGACCAGTCTTGGGAGATTTGATTTTTTTTTATAGGGAAAATGAACTCCAAATTGAAACATTATAGTTGAGATGAAAATTAGACTCAATAGCCTTTCCAACGAGCTATCCCACACCCAATTTGGACACGGGGAAGACCTACAAAAGCCTCATGCAAAAAGCACGACACATTGGGTTTGGAGCACGGCGCATTGAAAGGGCGCGACGCATTGGGCAGTGCTCTGCAGTGTAAACTTTGAACGGGTGTGGCATATAGAGCAGGCATGGCGCGTTGAGTTTGTGGCACGGTGCATGGAGATGTAAGCCCAATTTCACCATAAAATCTCTCAAATTTCCAAATTTGCTCAATCCTCACTTGTCCAAATAGCTGAGGTAGTTAACAACATGAAATACTTGATCTCTATTGAGAAGAATCATCATGTGGGGCGTATTGAAATCTTGAATAGATTTCCAACAATGAGGTAGCTGTAGTCAGAAGGGTTTCTTCAACAGTCCTCTATTACTTAGGTAGTGAGTGAGCTTACCCAAGGTTTAGGGAATCCAAATTCCCCATATCCAAAAATGACATCAAGGCCATCTTTTCCAATGAGCCAAGGAATCAATTTTAATCAAACACCATCCTCTGTTCTTCAAGGCAATGATCCATTGTTGACAAAGGCACCTTTAGACATGAATCAATTGCATGTACAACTAAGAAATCAGTCTGAGGCAAGGAATCAAAGCTTGATGCAAACAAAATCAGGCAATCAAATGCAACCTTCATCTAGTTCACATGTAGAGTCAGCTAGTCAGGGGCAGTCACAGAGTAATAACCAATTTCGTACTCAATTCACAAACCATGCACACTCATATTTCCAAGGATAGCCTTTAGGCCAGGTACAGTCTTCTGCCTCTAGTCAAATTTCGCCTTAGATATTGGGTTTCCATTCTCAGAATATTAATCACTTGGGCCAACAAATTTATGATCAAGGTATTCCAAAGTAGATTAATTATCAGCCTTCAAATCAAGTGATATCTCAGTCAATATCCTTGAATTGAAGGGGGCAGAAAATTTTGCCAGGAACTCTACAAAGTGAGATGAGTAATATGAGGTGAAAGAGACTGAGACCTTGAACAAGAAAACAAGCAACTTACCGACAAACAAGACCTCATGGAGCTCAAAAACATAAAGAAAAATCGCCAAGCTGCCTAAAGGACGAGGGTGGAGCTCACTTAACTTGAGCAAGAGATCAATGCTGATTGGGAGCCTTGGCTTGAAAGAGTCAAAATCCACTTAGAGAGGTTGTTGGAGAAGCCCAACAAGGAGAAGACATTGTTGAGACATATGGATTATCATTACATGGCAAGGAACAAAGTCTGCAAGGCAAGAATCAAGAGCTTAAAGGAAAAATTGAAAAGGGCATCAAAGAGGCGAAAGGAGCATGATTGAATTCAAATATTGGTTGAGGCTTCCTTAGCCCAACACAATGCTTGATGGGGAAGACTCAGCCCAAATTTCAAAAAATTTGGGGCACTTTTTGCATTTTGAATTTTTTGCTCAAAAAACAGGAATTTCTGCTCTATGCATAGCACCACGTGGTGCTCGCTTTTGATAGGAGCGTTCAAATCACAAAAACTTAGCATTTTTGGATTTGGAATGGAAAAATATGCTTGTCTACGAATGGCCAAGAAATTTGGACAGGTTTCGAGCCCTAAAAAAGGTCAAAAACACTCAAACAATGACCTTACTGCCCCTATTTTGACACATAGGAAGCAGTGTTGGGAGAACTGAATTTTGGAGCAGCAAATGGAGGCCAAATTGAAAAGTTCTACTTGGGTTGGAAAGTAGACAGATAGACCTTTCCAACAAGCACACTTAGAGTGAATTTGGACACCAGGAAGGCCTTCAAAAGTGTTGAAAATGCAACAAGATGATGGAGCTTAGTGAAAACAAGTCGCCTTCACTAAGTGGGCCCACAAGCTATTTTTGGCGCAAAGTCTATTTTTAGACTATGTCTATTTTTAGACATATGGATCATGGTCTATGAGTTGTAGGATGATATTTATGGATGATTGGTCATGTTGGTAAAAATATATGGACCTCTATTTTTAGACATATGGGCGAAGTCTATTTTTAGACTACCAGTAAAAAATGGAACAATCGAATATTATTAGCTCTTAATAATATTTGGACTATAAACATTATATTATCCTATTGAAACACTTTAGTTCGAGCTACGAATGTGGTACATGCAACTTCCAGAAGGAAATACGCTTTTCCTATGGGTTAGTTGAGCTATTGCATGAAGGACTTCAACTAGAACTCAAGTGATTGAGTTTGGTGGAGTTGATTGACGAGTTGATGGAGTTGTGTTCAGTTTGACTTAGTTGAACTAGTTGTATTTAGTCTAAATGACAAATACACTAGTGATGAGTGGTGTGAACTAATTATTAATTAACTCACTAATTATTAACTCATAAATAAACTAAAGAATACATCAGTTAACTTAGTGCATGGACAGTTCAGTGGAGACAAGTGTTAGAGGTGGGTGAAAGGTTGAGACTACTATCAGTTGTGACTATAGCTATGCATGAGATTTTCACAATCATGATTGAGATTTCCAATGAGGATTGCACAGTACAAGCCAAGGGAATTCGAACTTGGATCAGATCTATTCTCAACAGGTATTGCACAGTGGAGGCAGGCAAACAGCGGAGGAGATTTGAACCTGTGACTGTTGGCATTATGATGCATGTGTTGTACTTGATGGCAACCCTCTCATAGAATATCATCTCACTTGTATACATTCAGAAGATATATCAGATGTGATAGAATGCATGGGTTACCGAACAACAAAAATGGATCAGATGACAGTTCACAAGTAAGCTTTGCCATCAAGTCCAAAGGGGGAGATTGTTGGCATTATGGCTAAAGTGTTGTCCTTGATGGTAACCCATATAGGTGATGGATCACTGTACAACAGGTCAATAGCAAACATTGATGAACAGCTCTCAAATATTGAAGAAAATAAGGAGTACGCAGGCACACCGTTCAAAAGATGCGTACACGCAGGCATATCTTATATAAAGTGCGTACATACCCGCAGGATACCCATTCATTGGGTGCGTACCCCCAGTGCACACACTTCAAGGCAGTTAAGCGCCCACACATGGGGTTTTTTCATGGTATTTAGCCGACAATATTGTGTTATCATGGTTTTGGCCCGTGGTATTGTTTATTTTATTATTATTATTGAGCCCCATGATCCTTGATTTGAGGAAGAGCTTGCCTATATAAAGCAAAGGAGATCATTTGGCTTAAACATGTTTTTGGTTGAATATCTTATGAGGGTAAGATCTAGTCTAGATCTAAATAAGGCGAATCTACTGATGGACTAAGATCTCTTTGGCGCATGTTCAGATCCATAGATCTGATTGTCTGGATTCTTTCTGAAGTCTTGAAATCATCTATGCCCGAAGGTATGTAGGTACAGTGAGCGAAAAGTGCGTACATACGCAGGAGCGAAGAGTTTCAGGTGCGCCGGTACGCAGGCACATAAGGGTTTCAGGTGCGCCGGTACGCAGGCATAGAAGGGCTTCAGGTGCAGATGACCGCAGGAAGTTCAATGGACTCAGAGCGAGGTACGCAGGCTGGAAGTTGAGTAGAGTGCGTACTAGTATGCAGGCTAGCAGTTGAGCAGGGTGCGTACTTGTATGTAGGCTAGCAGTTGAGCAGGGTGAGTACGTAAGCAGGCAAGCAGTTGAGCAGGGTAAGTACGTAAGCAGGCGAGCAGTTGAGCAGGGTGCTTACTTCTCTTAAAATCTTTGTTTATCATTGTTGTGTTCGGGGTGTTGAAGTGATGTCTAGTTTCTGGTATTATGATCTTATGACAACCGTATGAGAAGTGATTGAGTATATCTTTATGTGATCTGATGAACTAGATCTGATTGATGACTCTCATTGTATATGTATTGATCTAGTGATTGAGTGATTCAGAAGGTTGTTTGATTATGAGCTTCAATGTGGTTATTGGGTCCAGTATGAAAA
>APFE030376064.1:23406-49314 GCA_000404065.3 Pinus taeda | reverse complement strand
ATATATGAATCTGGTTATGGAAATGAAAAAGTTTTATTAATGTGATAATACTGATTCACCCCCCCCTCTCAGTATTATTTCCAACACTAAGAAAGGCCATTTTCGTCTACCTTTTAGTGTTTAAATATTCGATGGTCTTGCAAGGAATACGTTCTTCTCTTTTGTGGATGGATTCAGTGGCTATAATAAGATCTAGATCAACTGAGAGGACCAAGATAAAACCACCTTCACATGTCCTTACGATACATTTTCTTATATGGTCCTTCCTTTTGGATTATGTAATGTCCTCTCCATTTTTCAAAGGGTAATTTTGAGCATCTTTGGTGAGACAGTCCATGACTTTGTAGAAATATATATGGATGATTTCACTCCTGATCGGTGTGACTTTCTGGAGGCGTTCCCTAACTTGGGGAAAGTATTAAATAAGTCAATTGAAAAGAACCTATCACTTAGTTCCGAAAACTCTGAATTCTTGATGAATGCGGGGACTATTTTGGGTAATTCGATATCCCAAGAAGGAATCCAAGTAGAACCAAATAAAATTTCCATCATAAAAATGGTCCCCACTCCTCAAGAGAAAAGGGATGTTAATATTTTCTTGGGATGTCAATATGTACTACAACCACTACACCACTTTCCACGATCCCTCTGAAGAAAAAAACCTTGAAAAGTAAGAAAGAGGGGTTGCTAGAGGATTTCCTGTAGCAACTACAGGATCTCCTGTAGCAACTTGCGCCACTACTACGACCAGCCTGAAACTTAGTTTATCTCCCCAACTAGAGTGAGAAGTAGTGGCATCATCTGTGGAAACCTTATTTTTCCTAGAAAGACTCCACAATAGTAGCAACAACAAAAGAATATCAAGCAACTCCACACATGAACAAGATGAGTAGTCAACTATAGAGGAGAAAAAATAAAGAAACAGAAAGAGAGCAAGGAAGTACTTCCCTATGCAGCAATAGAGAAGTCAACTACTCCAACATGCACCAATCAACAAAAGGTAGGCTCAGGTATGATAACTCACTCAGCTCTTCCCTAGGTACGATATGCTGAAAAATGTGTAAATGTCGAAGAAAGGCCTTTTTTATTAGCTGGAGGTGGCCAGTTAACTTGGACACCCTCAGCTCATGATCAAAAACTGATCTTTCCGTGAGCATGCCACATAAGAATGTCACATAAGTGGGAATTATTTAGAAAGGTGGTCAAAATACATTACGAAGGAGTGGTTGATGATTATAAAAAATGCAAACTTTCATGGATTATTCACTCTTTTCGAAATCAAGGAGACAGGGAGTAGCTTGGGAAGCCATAAAAAGAGTAGAACCCTGCTCTAGCCCTCCTACAAGAGGCATCTACAAGAAGAAACTATAGGAAGCATAGAAACCTATAGGAAGCTACAAGAACCACTGAAATTCCGTAGGAAGTCTGCAAGGGTGTTCGTAGGGTCAACTCCCTAAATTGTCAAAATCCCAGGCATTAAAGTGAGATGTAAGTAGCATATCTCTCCATTGTTCATGATTTGCATAATTGATACACTTTGCACTATGTTAGTAATTATAGTCAGCTTGGAATTAAAAAGTGTTTGGGAGTATAAAAGGAAAAAAATTGTGGTTGTAAGGAGTTGTAGAAATTGCAGTCATCTACTAAAATTTTAGCTCTAAGCTACCTTGAAATTCATACTGAAGCTATCCTACAAAACGTCTTGCATTTAGCTCAAACCAGAGAAGAAAATTGGAGGGGGATTCAATAGAAGAGAGCCCAGAGATACATCAAGAATTCACCTTCATCCCCCTATGGTAGACACCTTTAGGAGGAATCACTAGTTAGGTTTCTTTGAGTTGCTCAAGGGATGTGATGATGATATAACTTATGAGTTTTCCATGGAACTAAACCCTAAAGAAAGAACAAATGCCACTACTGTGGTAAGAGGAATATCCATTACCATCAATCCTGAGTTAATCAGGGGAGTGAAAACACTTCCTCTAGGGGTCAATTGGAGCAGGGAAGACAAGACCAACAACACCTTTCCTAAGAAACTCTCTTCACCAATGATGAGATACCAATTGAAGAGAAAATGGGGTCAGAAGGGAGATTCTTCCCTATCCCTAGGATAAGGTAGACTACCACATCCTTAAATACGTTTCTTGTCAAGGGAGAGTCAGTGTAGTCTATCGCTACTAGTTCAGTTTGTGCCATGAATTGAGATTTCCAGCCAGGTTGTCCATAGCCCAAATATTAAGTGTGCCCTATTTCTCCTACAATCAATCATAGAGATGAGCCAAAGGCTGAAAGAGGGAAAGAAACAACAATTAGCACACTATGGTCTCATCAATATGATATTATAGGATTCTTTGAGTACATTAAGATTTCATGTCCTCTTCTCCACATTCACAAATATGGACAGAGAATCATTCCTAGAGACCCAAGTCTTTGCACTTGATGAGAACCTAGCTTCAAGTGAAGAAGAACAAGAAGGAGAAGGATACAAATAAGGAAAAAATAGAAGAAGAAGGGACAGAAACAAACAAAACAGAGGAAGAAGAAAAATGAGAAGAAGAGGAGGAGAAGAAGCAAGTGACGAGCCTTGAGAAGGCCACTGTGCTTGAAGAGGAGGAGATATCCCCAGAAGAGGGAAGGTTGTCTCCTGAACCCACTAAAAAGGAGGTAGGTATTATCTTAGATACTTTGAGCACACCGATCAAATCCACAAAGAAAAAGAAAAGACAAACTCCTCTCTATTTCAAAACAAGAAGAAGCATCGGGATTAAACAAGGGAAGAGACAAACCCCCACAAAAACCCCTATTGTAATTGAAGAATCACCAAGTAAATAGGAGGAGCTACAGTCCATAGGAATGAAGGTTGAGAAATTCACATCTCCAAGAGCAATCCCAAAGGCTCCCATTACCTAACTCAAGAAGCCTGTCACCAAGTCAACCTTAGTTAAGCAACCCAAGGCACCTGTAACACTCCAACAGAAATGAAAAGGCTTGCTATAGGATTACAAAATAGTGCTACAGGAAACACTGGCAGTGCTACATGAAAGGTAGAAATTGATACAGGAAGAGTAGGGGAAAAAAGAGGCAAAGAGGCAACACCACAAGAACAGGATGGGGAAGCTTCTCCAAAGGCAGTTGTGGGAGATTTTATAGAGCTACAAGATCCTATTCCACATCCCAGCTTCAGCTCCTGCTACAATTTCATCGATGGAGGCCGCATGATCCCATAGAAATTTGCAATCCCTCTTTTCTTTGGACATGAAAAAGAAATAGGAAGGACACATTGATGGATGTAGATTGATAAATCAAAGAAAGTAGAAGATGTGGGCCTTATGGAAAGAAAACTCCCACATATGGGCAAGGAGTTGAGAAAATTTAGAGATACAAAATATACGATGAAAAAATAGCTACAGGTAGAAAACACATAGCTAAGGAGGAAATCCCAAGAAAATGAGACCCAATTGGGCACCATGGCAACCCTCTACATGGAGACACTTCAATGCAGAGTGTCATCCAAATCCTATGCACTTTACCTCAAGGACTAATGGACATAGTTACAAATTAAGACATTGGCACAACAAGAGATCGTGCCATCCCAGGATTATAGGCAGTTCATTGATTGGTATGACAAGTGTACCCTTGAGGACAAGGCTAAGGTATCTAAATTCTACCTGCACAATCATGTGCCTCTAAATTAGACATAAATTAAGGCCCATGCCTCTATTTTAAAACATAAATTAAGGCCTATGACTGTCCTTCAATACATTAAACCTCTCTTTTTGCATTAGATAATTTATTTTTAACTTTAATATATTCATTAAGAAGGTTTATGAGTAATTGAATATTTGTGCCTAATATTATTTATTTTTTGTCGAATATTATGAGAATATTGGGTAGATTATGAAGATTTGTAGGAGGAGAAAATTTAGGGACTTCTTCCCTACTACTCGAGGACCAATAATAAATAATAATTCAACAAGATATTATGGAATTATGGCACAAATTGTGGAACTCCAATGATTGAGAAAATCTAGGAATGTGTTCCACTAATCAAGGAAGCAGATCCACTAATCAAGGGATTTCGGTGGGGACAGCTACCTCCATTGATGGGGAATGATTCTTAATGATTTTGTATAAGTACCAAGTTGAATTTGCGTGTAGGGAATGATTGAGAAAATCTAGGAATGTGTTCCCTGCCATTTAATGCAAATACCTAGTATTGGGGACTAGATCCAATAATCAAGGGATTTTGGTGGGGAAAGCTTCCTCCATTCATAGGGAATGATTCCGAATAATTTTATATAATTACCAAGTCGAATTTTCCTCTAGGGGGAGATTTTCATTGGTGTTATTGTGGAGAAAGCATGTATTTTTGCAACTCCATTGTATTTTTCTTTCAGGGATGTAATTGTATTGATAAAAATAATGAAGATTGGTGTCATGTTTAGCTTCTAAGTCTTGTTCTCCTCCATAGGTCTCTGATTTTACTTTGTCTTCGCCATCTTAGGAGCCTCAGAGCCCTTTTGTATAATTTGTTTTCCATCTTTTCGTTGTTTATTCACATGCATCTCTAGTTTTTATTTCATTATATTTCTGCATTTAGTAAATTAATAATTTCTTGTTGTAGGATTGAGTTAAATGGTTAATGTAAGTTATTTTGCAGGACCAATAGAATCATTTCAACCTTGGAAAAGTGTTGGAAGTTCATAATAATAATTGAGTTGCTTGGATTAGTTTTCTTATTCCTAAATCTAGATTGATGGGGCTCCTTTTTAGTAAATAACAATAAATTTCTACTATTTTTTAGAGCATCCTAACGAGCTTCAATCAAATTGTTTCCACTTGAATTTGATCAGAAAAAATTTATAATTCATAACAAAAATCACCCCATTTAATTTTCACTTTATTTGGTTACGCATTTCTTAGATTTACTAGCTCACTAGTTCTCAAATTTCTAGATTTTCGACTAGTGATGTTTTCTACTTTTATTTTTTTTGCTTGGGTTAACATAGGTATTTTTGAGTGATTCCACTTGGAAAAGGGACCTAAGAAATCCTAGCTAATAAAATATGGATTTTATTTTCTTGGTCATTAAACCCTCACCAATTTCATGATTCCACAAGGAAACTTCTCCAAGCTTTTTAAACGAATCCGTCCATCTCCCGACTTTGGTTTTGAGTTCTAAGTGATCCTAGGAATTTTCTCACTCCATTCCACACATCAAACACCTTTCCTAGGCCTCCCATCACCTCCAAAACCTCACATTTGTCTCTCGGTTGTATCTTGTAGGTTCATTGTAATTCCTATAGGATCATCCTGGAGGTTTCTAGTACATCCTGTAGGTTTTCATGAAATTGCTTGTTTTGAGGCCGAATTGAGAGAAAATCTCCAGGAAATCACCAAAGCCTCCCAAGGGTCTCTCACACCATCCAACCATCTCCTAACCCTTCCATCCAATGTCAAACATTGTTAATTCACCTGCCACATTATGAAAGGAAATTAGTTTGCATACTTGATTTTGCATGAAAAGACAAAAAGACAAAAAAAAAAATTGTTTCAGTCCCTTTACTTGCACATAAGTGATGTTTGATTCTTCTTTCTTCCATGCCTAGATAGTATCATTTGGTTCATGATAATTTAGCATTATTTAAAAGAATAGTTTCTTGGTAGTTAATTAGGAAATGGTGTGATTTAGCATTGAATTTCCATCTCTTTCCTTGTACCTTCTTTCTTGCAATAGGCTAAGGTTCCATTTCGAACATTTGATTTTCTACAACTAGTTTAGGATTTTAGTTTAGTACATGCACTCCATTACATCATGACAGCAAAGGAAGGACACATTATATGCTGCACATATAATGCCGACACCTCGTAAGTTTGTATGAACCTCGGGTTGATAATTAAAGTTGGTAGCATTGGGATTTGCAACATTCTTGTTGCAATACCGAGGCTCATCACACAACCTTACCTTAACTAACTTGAATGTTTCGGAGCCCATTACAAATTTGGTAGAATTGCAGCTGATGGCCCTTGCATTATGGATGAGTCATGAGGAAGCTCAGGCTTAGGAGGTGAAGATAATAGTAGAAAAAGAGGAAAAGGAAGCCCTCTAGATTAAGGCAAAGAAACTAAATTTAATTGTTGTAATCAATAACCACATCATCATTTCAAATGATTTGAACTTTCACCATAATACCTGGCTACCCAATAACAAGCCATCTACCATTTTGAGGACACTCTAATACTATTGGGGACTGAGAGCCAGCAAGCATGCCAGAGGAGATGGAATGACCTACCACATTATCTCAGGATCAGGGAGTATCACTCTCCTGAGAGATTGAAGAATGCATTAGAGAGAACAACCTTGTATAAAAATGCAATGCAAAGACTGGAGATCAATTGGATTGGATTTAAGCTCAATGCACCTTTTCTGTTGGGTTTTCTAGAAGATAGGAAGGAAGAAGAGGAACACAAGAAGTGGGAAGACATAGATAAAAATGTAGGGTTCTATCCTCACAAAGGGACACCATCTACAGAAGCTTGGGATGCTAGGGAGGCCACCAGGGCTATGAAGGATATGGATATATATGCGTAGGTTGTTCAGAGGATGAGCAACAATTTCAATAGGAGAGTGATTATGAGGCTCACCAATATGTAAAATATATGGGTCACAATGCCACTCTCCAACTTATTAAATTTTCTTTTCTCACATTTATTTACATATTTTATTATATTTTTCTTAGTGAGAAGAGTAAAAGTCAGTTATTATGTCCTATGGGCTAATGCGTGTTAAATCCAGGAAATTGGAGTAGTTTTGAGTTGACTTGAGTGCAGGGGATCGGAGTAGACAATCAAGAGAGATTATCAGATCATTCGAATATTCTCCCACTATATCTCATCAACTCGGTGCCACTTGTAGCCAAGGAAGATGATCCCATTGGTAGCCAAGCTAGTTCTTGTCAAGGAAGAGTTATTCTCGAGATAGGGAGCCTAGTATCCTAGCTTTTTAGGGAGATGTTGGTAGCTCTAGTTTTGTATAAATAATAAATCTAAGGGACTCAATAGGATTTGAAGTTTTATTGTAGCCAAAAGGTCATTAAGATGAAGCACATTTCACTGTTATTGTTATAGTGTATTTGACATTTTTATGATAATGATAAATTATGTTTTGATCCACTACTAAGTTAACTCAGAGGGCTAGAGCTCTTGGGTTAGGGACCAACTCTAGCTGCAGAAGTTCCTCTTTGTATTTTTATTCTTCGCTTAGAATGTTGATTCACTATTGAAGTTTATTTATATTTTATGTGTAGCATAGAAAGTTGATCAAAGTTGTTTCTTATCCATGCTTTCATTAGCTTAAAGAGTATCTTAGTATTGTAGTATAGTGAAGGAAAGTATACTAAAAAATCTTGTGACATTGACCCATATCCCCTCCCCCTTATGGGATTATGATTAGGGGATCCCACTCTCACACCTCAAAAACATAGTTTCTCCTTTTCTCATTTCTTAACTTAAGTTTCACTTTTAGCTAAATAATTCTTTATGATTCCTTGGAAATATTTGTAGTTGTTAGTTTTCTTCATAAGATTGTTGTAGCTTAGAAGGTAGTCCATTCCATAGATGTAGTCTCTAAATAATTTTTAAATGAAAAGAGAAAAAGTTTTTATTGTAGGGATTATTGATGTACAGGAAGGGACACCTCTAACCAAATCCACCTAGGTCTTCTTCACCTTTTTTCGAAGCATACTAGTCCATACTCTGAACCCTTTTTTCCTAGCCATCGTAAGCAAGTTGTCTTGGACAAGTCCGGTCTTCTTGAAGTGTTGAGATTGGGTTTGGGTAATGTTAACCTCCTCTACATCTTACAAAATTTTCATGAACCTTTCCAACACTTCATTTCACCATTATTTTCCTTCAAAACCTATCAACCAACTTCCTGTAGCAGTAAAATAAATTTTGTAGCAATTCAGGTCATCCTGTAGCAAACCTGTAACTGCCTATTTTGACCCTAGCTTGACCAGAAATGGTAGTATAGCTTAGTGTAATAGTATGTTAACCCCTCATATTGGACTCCATGACCACAAGTTCCCCCTACACCAACCTTTCCATTCCTTTCCTTCATTCAAGATTAGATAGCATTAGCTTTTATATTTCTGAATTTAGAAATTATGACTTTTATCTGTTCTACAAGTGTGAAGGAGATAATTAAATGCGTACATGTTTGGATGTTTAAATGATAGAATAACTTACTATTTTCAGTAAGTCCTAGAAGATATATGACCAATTGCGAGGTTAGAATAGTTTCCTTCATCCAAATGATTTATGTCATATCATAGCATTTACAAGTTCGCAGTTTTCATTTCCTGAATTGACAAGCATTTGCTTTTCCTGCACTAGGAATAGCTTTACATTACAATGTGAGTATATAGACTCCATTTATTCCAAAAGAGGAATGGTTTGGAAACCTAATGGTCAAGTTCCGCAGTTGAGAAGTGACATGAGTAGAATGAGGCATTTGTTGTGTATATAGCAGTGCCACCTCCAGGTTTCTACAAAACCCTGAGTTGATAAATTAAAGTGGGTATTCTCAGGCGGTACAACATTCTTGTTGCAATAATGAGGCTCATTAGAAAGAATAAATGAGAATTAGCACCAATCTAACACAATCATTATCATCAACATTTTCTTCATCCCTGGTATCTATTGGTTTCTGTCCTTTTATAAGTGCTTCAATAGGAATGACCTTATGTAGCATATACATGTTGTATAATTTGATAAGCTATGTAGTTGATGATTTTGTCAACTATTTATTCAAAATAAACTTTCTTAGGCATTCTCTAATGATTCATTATCATTAGATCTATACGAACATACTCTAATGTTAACATAACAATAAAAGATTTATTTCAATCAACGTCATATTTTTCATCCACTATCATTTCATGCCCACATTGTATATGATAATCAACTGAACCTAATAGTCTTATAATAATGTCCACTCAAGTATTGATAAATGTATATTTAGCATTAACTACACCAACATTGAAAATAGGAGCTACATTACGAGATTCATCTTTCTTGCTTAGGATTGAAGGGTATAGAGAATTCAAAGAACTTTTGTGATAGGATTCCCCATCATTGGATAATCGACACTACTAAGGGGCAATGGGGATTTCAAAAGTGTACTGAATAGATCAATTGTTAAGAACCTTTTTTCCTTTTAAATAATTACTGAATATGCATTGTTCAACTAGCATCACAATGTACATTTGTGGATTGTTATGAAACGAACTCAAAAAAAGATAGAAAAGAAAGATAAACGCCTTAGAATTTAACCTCTTTGAGGGGGAAACCTCATTTACATTACACAAATGAACAATTTTTGGATGATACAAATGATAAGACCTCCTTTCTATATATAACAGTCTAAGGGGTCATAATA
Organism: Pinus taeda; assembly: GCA_000404065.3. NCBI lineage: Eukaryota > Viridiplantae > Streptophyta > Pinopsida > Pinales > Pinaceae > Pinus > Pinus taeda. The sequence goes on along the minus strand of APFE030376064.1, from coordinate 39,875 downwards.
TAATCAGAGCCGACATTACAATAATAATTTAAGGTCACAATAATAACAATAGTGGGCTTCTATGGGGCACAATAATAACAATATGAGGACTACATGGAAAAAAAATATAATAAGGGGGTTGTACTAATAACAATAAGGGTTTACACTAGTAGTATAGGGACCTAACATGCCCCTCTGCTTCAAAAAGTATTGTCCTCAATGCTTGAGTAGTTCTTGATGCTTCTGTATAAAACTCTTGTCCTCCCATGTGGAATCTTCACTAGGTAAGTTCTTCCAGTTGATGAGATACTCTAAAATTGATCGATTTCGTAGCTGTCAAGTTCTTGTTTCTGTGACTGCTCGAGGTTCCAATATGATTTTTCCTTCCTCGTCAAGTTCTGGCAATATTGTTTGAACTGGGATCTTCTGCAACTTTTGAATGAGTGGCCACACTTCCTCATCCTTCTTCCATTCATCCCTTGCTTAATTTATCCAATCTAGTTGGATAATAGAAATAGCATAAAAAAATGCCTCCACATCCTCATCATTTCTTGAGAGTGCATCTGTAACAACATTTTGCTTCCCTTTTTTGTAGATGATTTCAAAGTCATAACCCAACATATTTGTGATCCATTTTTTCTGTTCTTCTAAAGATAATATTTGTTTTAAAAAAGTATTTAAGACTATCATGATCCATTTTTACCTTGAAGTGTCTTCCCATTAGGTAAGGTTGCCATTCTTAAGTGCATGTATTATTGCCAACATTTCCTTCTCATAAATAGCTTGCTTGAGATGTAGCCGTAAAAATACCCAATCACTTACATCAAAACATCTTTCACTGCAATGTTGATCTGCCTATTGTTTCATTCAATTCTGCACCAAAGTGGTGTTATCCTTTAAAAGTTGCAGAACTTGTTGTTGATGCTCAATGTGATCTTTCACTGCTTGAATATTTTTCTTCTTGATATATCCTTCTATATTGAGAGTTTGAGGAGTGGTAATTTCTTCGAATGCATTACAAAATATGGTCGAATTCATTTCTTGATGCTCGATGTGATGTTTCAATTCTTGAACATTTTTCTTCTTGATATGTCCTTCTACCTTGAAAGTTTGAGGAGTGTTAATTATTTCCAATGCATTACAATATATGGTCAGATTCATTTCTTCTTTCTTGATGTGATATTTCACTTCTTGAACCTTTTTCTTCTTGATATGTCCTTATACCTTTAGTGTTTGAGGAGTGGTAATTCTATCCAATGCTTTCCAAGATATGGTTGGATTAATTTCTTCTTTCTCTGGGGTTGGTTCCTAGTGTATATCCTATTCTTTTGATGTTTCATGATCCTTTTCTTCCTCCTCTTCACAATCTATGTAAAATAATTTCTTCTCAGCACACTTATAACCTTTAATGTATTTGTTATCACAATAGTAACAAAGCCCTTTTGTGCTTTTTTCTTCCAATTATTGTGGTGTCAACCTTGTAGGTTATGGAAGGCTAGGAGAAAAAACGCTTCCATATTTATAGTTGTGAGGGGCAAACTTCCTTGCTACCATAATTTTGCTTTCCACTTTTCTTGCCAACCTGAATGCCTTCTTGAATGAATCAGGTTCCCAAAGATGAACCTCATGTTGAATGTGATCCTTTAAAGTTACCATTGAGACATCAATTCGTTGGTTCTCTAGAATATCATTTTCCCTTATTTTCAGCTTTTGAAAGTCCTCAATGTGCTTTGCCATTGAACACTTTTGTTTGAGATTTATCAATTGGCTAAAGAAGGTGTTGCTTTTTGTATCCTCATAATGTGCTATCATCTCCTCCATGAAATTTGACCACGAAACAAGTGGTTTACGATAACAAAGCCCTTTATACGATAGAAATTGATTCGATTCTAAATATGAAGATGCAATACGTACCTTTTGTAATAGTTGCACCTGATGTAGATCAAAATATTGCTCCATCTGTAGTATCCAATTTACCAGATCCTTGCCATCAAACTTTTTCATATCGCATTTTATTTATTTTAAGAGCTCGAACATGAAATGACTGTAACTCTGTAATCTCAATTCTCTAAGTTCTAAAATTGCATCCCGCAGTAGCCCTCTACGTTTTGTTTCTAACCCTGCAAGTCTGATCAAGATTGGATTCTAGAAGGAAGCATTATGTCAAATCTCCCATGATGACCTGATATAGACTGGTTTAGTAGAGTGCACTTGTACGAAGTGCCACGTGTCATTGTTTCAACCTTACGATATGAAAAATATATACAAAAAACTACAGTCCATCCTCTTTCAGTAATGTCTTATGAACTTTCAATCTGATGCTCAGAGAGAAAGTTATGATGATTTTACCACGGTCGCCTATTTATAATGTAATTCGGGAGTCTGCAAAAACCCTAACTTCCTCAGATTATATCTCCGAAAATATAGCGAGATAAGATCTAAAATTCAGACCTGAGCTTCACCAATATTTCAGTTCAAATGGGTTTTAATTTCAGAGTCTTAACATTCGTAGAAAACATATTATAGTGAAAATTCGATGATGGCTTGTTTGTGATGAAATTATGGAGCTTGCAAAAACACTAACTTCCTTAGATCATATGTATGAAAATATAGCGAGACAAGATATGAAATTTAGACCTGATGCTCAGACTGATTTCTTCTCAAATGGTTTTTTTTTTGAGCTTCTGAAACTTCGTAGCGAAAAAGTTATGGCGAAAATGCCACGATGATCTATTTGGAGCAGCGAAACCCTAGAATCCAAAGCTGTGATACCAAATGTTATGAAAAGAGCTCACAAAAACATAGAAAATATAGATAAACACCTTAGAATTCAGCCTCTTCGAGGGGGAAACCTCCTTTACATTACACAAATGAACAATTCTTCGATGATACAAATGACAAGACTTCCTTTCTAATAGGAGTCTAAGGGGTCATAATATAATCAGAACCGACATAACAATAATAATGTAAGGGCACAATAATAACAATAGTGGGCTTCTATGGGGCATAATAATAATGTTAGGTCCCTATAATACTAGTGATTCCCCCATTACTATTGTCGTTGTATCCCTTATTATTATTGTTGTGCCCGTATTGTCCCCATATTGTTATTATTGTGCCTGAAGAATCCCTCTATTTTGATTTTTTTTCCTTTCATTTATTATTCTTAGGTCGGCTTGGTTATATTGTGACCCCTTAGACTCCTATATATAGAAAGGAGGATTTTTCATTTGAATCATTTAAGAATTATTCATTTGTGTAATGTAAAGAAGGTTTCCCCCTCAAAGAGCCTTATTTCTAAGGTGTTGATCTATCTTTTCTATCTTTTTGTGAGATGGTTGTATAACATTTGGTATCAGAGCTTTGGATTCTCGGGTTTCGTTGCTCCAAATAGGTCATCGTGGCATTTTCACTATAACATTTTTTTGCAATGTTTCAGAAGCTACAAAGAAAACCCATTTGATCCGAAATCATTCTAAACTTTGGGTCTAAATTTCAGAGCTTGTCTCACTATATTTGCAGAGATATGATCTAAGGAAGTTAGGGTTTTTGCAGACTCCCGAATTACATTTCAAATAGGTGACCAGGGGAAAATCGTCATAACCTTTGTTTTGAGCATCATATTGAAATTTCATAAGAAGTTTCAGAAATAGGATAACCTATAGTTTTCTGTGTATCAGTTTCAAGTACTAAGGTCGAAACAGTGACACGTTGCACATCATACAAGTTCGCTCTACTGAACTAGTCTATAATCAAGTCACCGTGGGAGATTTGGCATAACTCTTCCTTGGAGAATCCAATCTTGATCATAATTGCAGGGTTAAAAAGAGGACTCAAAGGGCTACTATAGGACGAGATTTCAGATATTCGAGATCCATAGTTATAGAGATACAACAGATTCAATATCGAGCTCTTACAAAGTGAAAAAAAGGTTTGTACTTTTTCTTTTTAATTTTGAATAAGATTGGTTTGAAAAATTAGTTCGAAAGAATTCAAAGGGAATAGTGAAGAATTATTAACATTAATTAATGCCTCGAAGAAATAAAATGGAAACATCTAGTAAGCAACCTGAAAGCTCTAGCATGACTCGTGAAGAAGAGGAAGAAATGCAACATGATATATCAAAATTACAAGACCAAGTAAAATACATTTCACTCTAACTAAAGGTAAATGAAGCCAAGATGAATGGCATGGATGCTAATATGAATGGAATGCAAGTTAATATGAATGGCGTGGAAGCTAAGATGGATGGCATGGAAGCTAAGATGAATGGCATGGACGCTAAGGTGGAAGCTAAGATGAATGGCATGGACGATAAGATGGAAGAATTCAAGATAAATTTGAATATGTTGCTACAAGAAATGGTCACTAATGGTGAAAGGGTAGTAAAGGGAACTCATGATGAGAACAAAAGAAATGGTTGAATTGAGGCTTCTGTGATCCATAACATTTATAAGAAATATTTCAGCATAAATCACATGCAGAAAATATCTGTCGATGTGTTTCGAATCAACTAGTGTGGTTCATCATCAGGACAAGTTGAAGAAACAGAGCTAAGCTGGATCTATTTCTTCAACTTGCCCTGACGATGAGCCACACTAGTTGGTTCGAAATGCGTCGACAGATATTTTCTGCATGTGATTTACGCCGAAATATTTCTTATAAACAAAAGAAATGTTAATCATGATTTCATAGACTCTAATGTTGGATTGAAGACCCACCATGTTCTAAAAATCGATATGATGAAGTTTGATGGAAAGGATCCCAGAACATGGATACTACAGATGGAGCAATTTTTTGATCTCCATAATGTGCAAAACACACAAAAGGTAGATATTGCAACTTTATATTTGGAACCAAATCAGTTTGTATGGTATCGATGGATTTGCTCTCGTAAACAAATTGTCACTTGGGAAATTTTTATGAAAGAAATGATAGCCCGTTATGAGGATGCAAAAAGAAACACTTTTTTAGCCAATTGATAAATCTCAAACAAAAGGGTTAAATGATGGAGCACATTGAGGACTTTCAAAAATTGAACATAAGGGTAAAAGATATTCCAAAGGATCATATGATTAATGTGTTCATAGGTACCTTAAAGCATAGTATCCAACATGAGGTTTGCCTTTGGGAACCTGATTCATTGGACAAGGCATTCAGGTTAGCAAGAAAAAAGGAAAGAAAAGTAATAACAATAGTGGGCTACACTAGTCCCTAATAGGTCTTATGTTAGGTCCCTATACTAGTAGTGTAACCCAACATAGTAATACTAGTATAGAGACCTAACATGGATCATAACATAAGAATATAAATCATATGAATAACATGCATAAATAATAAGCAACATGCAACCATCAAAGCACAACCACACAAATCATCATCACATAGAGACACCAAATATTAGGTGGGAAACCAAACTGGGAAAAAACCATTGATGTTGTTGTATTTTTTTGCATCTTTATTATTAATAAAATTGTTCTTTACATATGCATGCACTTGGATCTGCCATTGTGAAAGTCTCTACTTGCAAACAATGTGATCCACCATTCACTTCAAAGCCACCACCTTTACTAGTTTTCCAACCATCAATGGAAGGAAGAATCTACTCCCTAAGTAAGTTATATGGTCTCCACTAGAAGGAAGCCACAACTCCCTTGCAAGCCTCTAATTTCAACACTCAATCAAACCTCGTTAGACCTAATTTCATTTATTCTCAAACTGTAATCCATGGAATTTTTATACAACAAATGTGAGCCTCATTTCATCCTATTTTCAGGCTAGACGCACAATAAAATAATATGCTCATATATAAATCTCTCTACAATAACCAATATACTCATAAACATAACCACCAACATAAATAACTATCTCTTATTGATAACCATATTAACCCAAATACATTCTACCCATGGTTGATCCAAACATTCAACTATCTCACAAACTCAACCATACTATAAATTGGATGAAAAATATATCAACCCAACAAACCCCAACAATTGCATAGATAATGGCACTATATTCATGCAACCAAATAATAATATTTGGAAACACATAATGCATAACTACAACAACATAATAATAACATTTGCAAACAATGAAAAAATAAACTCTTTGCAAATAATCAATTAGTAACAACGAACTCATCCATGTAACTACATATCATTTTGTGCACAACAACACATAAACGTAAGGTTATTTATACTCTATTAACACATATTTTGTAAATTTGGAAGTTTTTTATTACAAGGCCTTCAAGAACATTAATTCCTTTCTAAATCTCCATATTAACTTAATTCAACATAAAATTAATTTTAGTAATTTCAAACCAAGTAGAGATCATGAATAGGTAAAACATGGGTTGTTATGTATAATAGCGTCAATACACAATAGGAATGGGAAATCAAACTCTTAGAAGCAATTGATTCAATATAAATCATATTAGTATGTCTAACATCTAATAAAGATATTATAGTTATGGATAACATAGTAGATTCTTGAATGTTGGAATTTTGGGTTTGATGACTCCAAACCCCTTTCCCACAACCTACAGGGGATTTTTTGATTAAATTATGGTGATGTGAGGATCTTAGTGTAAATGGAAAAGATGTGCATCCCTTTTGTTACATCGAAACTAGTCTACTAAAAGCTTAGTAATATGTTTTTGTGCTCAATTTCCTACTGTCCCTTCATGCCTTTATAAATAACTAATGAGGGGGAGATCATTCATCTTCATAGCATCTAGGCATCCATTATAAAAGTTAGGCATTGTTGATCTAGGTGTTTCAATTAATTTAGGCACCATTTATCTATATCCACTCAAAGCAAATTACATCAAATGAGAGTTCTTAAATGGGTGCTCAAGTCATTCCATTGCAATGGATAGTGTCACAAATTAATGTAAACAAGAACTATTGGTCTTCCTGTAAGTAGTGGAGGCAAGGGTTTTCAAAGATTAGTACAGTTGATGGTAGTGTGGGTATTTATCTCTCCTTGTCAACATTGTCTAAACCAATAATAATCTTGATGTAATATCGCCAACCAATTGTATGGAAAACCATGATTGACCATTACTTTCACTAAGAGGAGAAAATGATAAGAATTTTTAATGGGAAAGAAATAACCATGAAACATAACTCATTGATTTTATTTGAAATTTATATAAGTCCCCATGTTCTTCAATTATTAAATCTTAATGTAGATACAAATAAATTATCCTTAATATATTGATTTTGAATATTAAATATGCATTAAAAGGCATTCATCTATGATACTTGATTTTTCATATAGTATGAATAAACCACTTAAAGCTCATTATGAATTAATTCTAATTAGTTTTGTAAAAGACATATCTTTACTTACATTAATATCTTTATTTCAAAAATAAATTACATTTATAAACTTATATAAATACATATAACTAAAAAAATTGAATAAATAACTTCTAAGCCTTGTTGGATTCTATGAGATTATTTTAGGTACAAATGGTTTATTTCAAAATTGAAATTTATGAAATGTTAATCTTAATGGGAAAATCATGTCATATGGTGCAAAATTTTTAAATTAATCCATTTATGGCCCATCTCTTGAATAAGCTCAAACATTCTACTTAATGCTCATTGTGAATTTATTAATTCATGTTTTATTAGAAAATACATTTTTTTAACATGGATTTTTATTATAGAAATAACAATGTCACATTTATACATTCATATTAAACCACACGATAGTTAAATAAAAATGAATTGATGGTTTCTTGACTTATTGACTTATACGAAATTATTGCATATAAAAATAATTGCATTAAGAATGCACAGTTAGAAAAAGCTGTCAATTAAAAAAAGAATAAATGAGTTAGAACTCATCAACAATTGATTTTAAATTATCGATTTTCTAAAAAATATATTTTTACTTACATTAAAACTTTATTTAAAAAATAAATTACATTTATACATACATACATACATACATACATACATACTAAATAGAATTTAATACATACTTGTCTTGTTGGCTTCTATGATATTATTTCAATTATAAATAATTTATTTAAGAATTGAAGCTTACCAAATGTTAATAGGGGTGGGAAAATCAAATGTCGCATACTACAGAAAGTTTAAAGACATTTATTTATAACCCATATCTTGAATTAACTTGAACAATTTACTCAACATTCATTACCAAATTATTATTTCATATGTTTTTAGGAAAAACATTTAATTTTACATGGAGTTTTATTTCATAAAAAATGTCACATTTATACACTTATATTAAACCTCATTATTCGAAGAGTAAAAGTCAATAAATGGATTTATATAGACCACCTAGAAATCATTATCAATTACTTATAATTTGTTTTGTAATATATATATATCTATATATATATATATATAATATATTATATATATTATATATATATATATATATATATATATATATATATATATATATATATATAGATATATATACACAATAAGAGATATATTTCAAAAATGCATCACATTTATAAAATTTTATCAATGCATATAACCAAAACGAATTCTTCAAGTCCTATTGGATTCTATCAAATCATTTAATTAAAAAATAAACTATTTAAGAATTGAAAATGACAAAATGTTAATATGGATGAGAAAATAGATGTTTTATGGTGCAAAAAGTTTAAATACAACTATTTTTTACCCAACCCTTTAATGAGGCTAGATGGTTCACTTAACACATTGTTCCGTGTTTTATTAAGAATATATTTTTCCTTACATAGAATTTTGTGTCAACACAATACAATATGAATTTAATACACTCTTAATCAATTAAGTGATAGACAAATACAAATCAATGAATTGATTCCTTATTAAGTTATGTGAGATGAGATGATTTCATATATAAATAGTCGATTTAAGAAATATAAAAAAAAATTGTGGATTAAAAATCGAACGCCCTTCAATTTAAGTAGTATTCACCTATGACCCATAACCCATTAGCCTAAAGTTTCCACTTAATACTTATTATCAGCAAATTATAAGACTTATTTTTGGAAGAAATGCATCATAGTATATGGCTATTATATATCCCATTTATACACTCATATTAATGGACACAACTAAGTACAAGTCATTAATATAATTCTAGCTCAAATGATATGATTCAGTTTATTTAAAATACAATTTTACAAAAAAATAACTTTATGTAATGAAATTAGATGCCTTACAGTTCAAAGACATAATTCATCCATGATAGTGTCTAATCAAACCTTCATAGTCCACTTAGAAATCATTAACATTAATTATATGTTTTTCTAAGAAATGCAAAATTATTTATAATAGTGTTTTATCTCAATAATAACCAATAACATTTATGCACTCATATTAGTGCATTTGATATGTAAACAATGAATAATTGACTTTGTGCCTTGTTGAGTTTCAATATGATATGATTTAATTTACAACCATTAATTGATTTAAGCATATAAATTTATGGAAATTATGGATTGATAAATCACATATCTTATGCATCAAAAAGTTAAAACCATTCACCTATGACACATTTCCCATTAGCCTTAATAGTGAATAATGCATTGTGAATAGTGAATAGTGCACATAGAATTTATCAAGTAAATTATTAGAACTTCTTTAGTAAGAATTACATATTTGATGCATATAAGTAAAAAGAGGTCATTAAAAATAACATGCCTTGATGGTTCATGTTAGATAATTTAAATGATAAACAATTCATTTAAGAGCACATACACACGCACACACATCTTAGAAAAAAACGATACAAAAAACTCGTTGCAAAATAAATTATAAATAATAAGAAACATAGATATTAATATAATTGGCAATTCCTATATATTTCAAAAAATATAAAATCATACAAATTGGTTCAACAAAAACTATGTCCAAAATGTATCAAAAGATTGGAATGTACTTTTCAACAAATTTATAAAGGAAATTATCTCCATCCACTAAAATGGAGTACATGTTCTATTGAACATTTGAATATACTAATGTTATTGAACATTTGAATATACTAATGTTTTTGTTTGATACAATGAAGTGTCTTAAGTAAGGGAAATAAAACTTGCATAAGAAAAGTATCTTTCTCTTTTCCCGTATAGGCTTTTATCAAGATGTCATTACATCGATATGCAATGAATTGAGAAGTATGCTTTGGTGTATCTATTTGCAATACATTATATTCTTCATAATTATCTCCATATTGGGACCACACATCAGTCAACGTTTTCTCATAAAATTTCCTTATTCTCCATGCTTCCAATTTTGTTTGAAAATGACAATGAGACCTATGCATACAAATTTAAAGTCCACTATTTCAATATTTGAATTTTCAAGTACTTTTTGGATGTACTTGTCAGTGACTTTAAAGTCCATATTCCAACATCATAATTGTTTAAGCAACATTTGAATACTTAACTGAAAAGGCCTTAAAAATAGGACCTATCACCAAAGTGCCAATATGGTTCTCTCTGAATATGAAAATTTTGTTCATCTTTGGTGTATGATTGGAAGGACACCTTCCATTTCAAATATCAACATATTTTGACTTGTAGTAATTCCCATCTCGGTCCGCACTGTAACCACATGTATGATATTAAAACATCTCCACTTCAACACTTCATTTCTTAAGGACATAAAAACCTACCAATTTTAAATGATGTTAATATTTATTATGAATTATTTCCATATGTATGTGAAGGGAAATTTACAACGAGGTAATAGTAATCACATAATATAAATACAATACAATGGCCCCATTAAAGTGAACAAACTAATGACATGTTTACTTTATACATACAACCTAACACCTTTATTTAATTTGTATGGAAGAAAACTATTCTAAGAAGCATTGACCCACCATCTAAATCAGTGATTTTAATGCTTATAATAATTTTTTTAATTGCAATTGAAAAATATAATTACAATGGTCTAGGGCAAGTGAACAAACTAATTATATATTAATTTCCACATATAATATAATACAATTTTTCAATTTGAAACCTAATTAATTATATGCTAATTTATAGAATCCCTACCTTAGTTGCTTTTGGTGCTTCTTTTAGTATAATTTGTATGTTTATTGTTGGTGCTACGTACAACCTAATATGGTTTTTCAACTTATATGGATTAAGAAAGGTTATAAGAATGCAATGGGCCATCCTTCAGAATACTAATTTCTAAGAGGCATAATGATAACTTAAACTACAATTGTAACTAATAATTGTAATGATCTAATTCAGACAAATACACTAGTTATCTATTAATTTTTACATATAATGTAATCCATTGTAAAAGTTTCTATAGTGTGCAAAATTTCGATAGGAAAACATTAAATGGCTATTCAAATCAATAATTGTTATCAACACAATATATCATCAAAGATAAAGAAAATACAAATGTTTTACTAATGACAAACCAAATTAACGATTATTTTATTAGTGTTGTGAAATAAAAGTAATAATTCATGATGTCATACATATAATAGCATGAAATTGACGTTGGTAATCTTAAGGTACTTCTAAATGTAATTGAACATCCTTCAAAGTAGCTCACACATCTGTAGCCTTATTGAGTTTATGCAACATTCTCCATAGCTCATTGATCAACCAATTATACTCTTGATTTGTTCCAATTAATGGAGGGGTAAGAATCACATTTTCTTTGGGATTCTCTTTCACTCTCTCAAGTGAACAATCCACTATAATAGTATTGGTTGCATCATATTGGGTATGAAATTCCCACACTTTTATCAATGATTTAATGTGTATAACTTTGGTTGGATTGTCAACGACCTTATGTCCCTTTTGTGGTTTACAATCTTAAGCAGTCCACATAAACACAAGTTTATCTTGTAATTGTTTTGAACCAACTTTTTTAAAACTCTTTTTTTGCTTTGTTTCAAAGCTATCATCCAAATTACAATGTCAAGAGATTCATTTTTGAAACAGTTTTCAATTTTTTTTTTCCATGTGGATGAATAACTTTTTCTCTATTGTGTATTCAACATCAGTTTCCATTTTCCAAATATGCCCTTTTTCTGTTTCTTCATCATCGATGCTATGATAAAAATTGTCCTTTAGTTCTAAAAATAACTAATTTATTTTTAGTTATTTTGGATGCAACACTGATCTAGGTGGCTCCAGACACATGCAAAAGTCCAAGAGGGCTCAGGAAGGGTCAAAAATCAAGGTGCTTGGGTTGTGCTCAAACCATCTTCATGTTGAATATCTCATTGTCGTGATCGTGGTGGTGTGAATGATTCATCAAGTCGAGTCTGTGTGCGAAAGTTAGGAGTAGGCAAAGTTCAGGGTTGACTTGGGTGACTAGGGAGGGTTAAGGAGGTAGAAATTTGGACAAAGTCTAGCCACCAGATTCCGATCAATCTTGGCCAGATTCTGGGTGAATTTGTGGCTAGTTTAAATTTTCTCCTTTAATCATTTTCTGATTTTTTAAAAATGACTATGCATTTATTATGAAACAAAAAAATATATACTTTTCGGGTGGCACGCCACCAACACCACCACCACCCCCCAAATCCAATGTATAGACGAACAAAAAAATTTAATTATGGGCTGATGGGCCATGACCCTTGTCATCCCTCCCTCATCAACCACAAGAAAACATTAATTTAAGGGTGGGTTGCCATGATCCCACGACCCCCACCGAATCAAAAACATATATATATGGTGGGGTGGGAGGCCATAACCTTTCCACCCTAGAACCTTCATTTGTTATAACAATTCTAGTGGGGTATGGGGGGAATGGGCCACCGGGATTGGTGGAACAACCTCGCAAAAATATAAATTACTAATGTTATATGGCAAAAAGAGGGGGCGTGATTTGATCCCCCGAGCCCTCCTCAACAATTTTCTTAATTTAACCATCACGCCAAAATAAATTCTTTGTTTAGCTTGCTTGAGAAATTCTATAGCAACCTATTTTCTCAGTGCGCTAAGGGGGGAGCCCAAGAGAAGGCATAGATTTCGATGCAGGCAGAACCCTGAGCAGTGTAGAGAGGGGACCGTAACCATGGTCTGAGAAATTTCTCCAGGAGGGCCAAATTTTCATTTTGTTAGTTTTCGATAAATTTTATATGGTTTTAGCATTTCATGGCGCCACGGACTCAATAGTGCTATCCATTTCTGCATCAGAGATCTTCAATTTTTGGGCTTATTTAATTTTGGTGGTATAAGGTCATCATTTTTTACTTTTGATGTATATTCATTATTTTTCCATCTAATGAAAATAGGGCCTTCCCACTAATTCAAGAAGGGTTCGGAGATGTAGTCCCTCTTGGACGAATTTCGATATCAATCATGAGTGTTCTATGCGTGACTTGCTATTCTTCTCTTCCTCTTCTTTATGCACTTGTTATTTCATGGTTAAATGCAATCTTAATATGTAATGCTTTAAGGAATCACAAGGAAAAAATCTTTTACTTTAGATCCAGTGGTATTAGAGCAATCCTTGTAGATGTGAATTGTGTTGTATGCTATCCAGAAACAGGCTCCGAAGAGGTGAAGGGAAACTAAAGTCTTTCGATTGTGAAGCGGGACGTGTATGTCGAAGGAGAAACATGGGTGAGGAGAATGATGTTCGATATGAAGAGGAGGTAAACTTCTGCAATAATTTCTACACAATGGTAGGTTATGTTGAGAAGATGTTCTCAAGACTTGAAAAACTTAAGAGTGTAGGGGAAAATATTCCAGAAGAATAAGGTTCAGTGCACGGAGATGATGGAGGGGATCCACCTCCTTCTCCTTCCACAAGTGAAGGTTCTTCTTCTTCTCACCACCATCATCATAGAAATTCAAGTGACGCATCTAAGAAACCTTTCTTTAAATTAGATGTCAAATTTGATCTTGCCATGTATAACGGTGAAAGTAATGTAGAAAATATTAATAACTAGATTATGCAGATTGAGATATACTACAGGATTCAGCAGGTAGCAGAGGACAAGGCAAGGATTTAGTGGGCCTCTCATCCACTGACTGGCACTACTCTCATCTAGTGGGAGAGAAAATTGTGAAGCAGTAAGAGTGTGGGTAATCTTCTTTCCTCATGGCCTAGTTTCATTTCTACATTAATGGAACAATTTTATCCCTTGGGTTATAAAAAAGGCTTAATGGATTGGCAATACTTAAGGAAAGGCAGAGGTCAGGATGTTCAAAGCTTTACCAAGGAGTTTAGAAAACAAGCAATTAATTTGGGCACTGCACTTGACTCACCTGAAGTAGTCACAAAGTATATTGGATCATGACATAGTTACATTAGACATTCACTAATATTGTTTAAACCTACTACCATTGACTCAGACAGTGTAAAGGCCATTCATCTAGAAAACAGGGGAACGCATGAACGAGATGACCACCCAAAGAGAACTGCAGCAGCCAAGAGAAGGGTAGAAAAGGCCTCGCATTATGAGAAAGAGGGGCATGACAAAGAAAATTGCTCGAAGCTACACCATGAGTTTGTTGGCATCATGATACAGGTGTTGTCCTTAATGGAAACTCACTCAGAGGTATAATATAGGTGTTGTCCTTGGTGGAAAATCAATCAGAGGACAAAACTTAGTACAGTAGGTCAAGAAAGAGGTATACGCAGGTTAACCTTGATTAAAGTGCGTATACACGCAGGTGAGCAGAACAAAAGGCACATATACGTATATACGTAGGTTCATAGAAGGAAAGGCACGCACATGTTCGAAATCTAAGTTTTGGGTTGTGGTATTTGGTCCATGGTATTTTGGTATTGGTCCCTGGTATTTGGTCCGAAGTGTTGACCCCAGGTACTGGGTCCAAGGTATTGGTTCTACATGGTTTTGGACCATGGTATTGAGAGAAGCCTAAACCTATATAAGGAGAATATCATTAGGCCAAGGGTGTGCAAGTGTGAGGAATATCTGATGAAGTCTAAGATGTAGTATATTGGTTATGGGTTTGAAATGCTTGGCTCGATCTGAATCAAGGAGGCTCCTATGCGGTTGATAAAGGTTGATGGTCCGGGATCTTGAAGAGTAAAATGTATTATCATTATATGGTATGATCATGAGTAGATCTGAGTACTGACACATGTTTTATCCTCTATATCTTATTGTCTGGGTATATCTGAAGTTGGAAATTGAAGTGAAGGTATAAGTAATTATCCTTAGATTTGTACGTTGGTTCTCTCTGGTGAAAGAGCATATACATGCTGGTTTGACACAGTCAAGTAGTGTATACATTATGAGATTTGATGTGTTAGGTTTCTATTGGTTCTAGTGGTTGTTGCGGAGTTCTCAGCTCTAGTATGTGTTCTAGTAACTATGTTTTGATGACAAGGTTTCAGTGATTCAGTATTGGGTGATTCAAAGATTGATGATGCAGGTATAGTTGATGATTGTATTACGGTGGTGATTATTTTGTATTTATGGATCCAGTCTAAAAATTTATGAAACGTGGTCCCTAGAAGAAAAGAGAAGGTTGTAGCCTTCTGTAGGCCAGCACATATGTACTAGTACATCAACTTGTACAAGAGCTAAGTGTTGAAAATAATACTGAGAGGGGGGGTGAATCAGTATTATCTAGATCTTTTAACAATTCTTCCTTATTTATACTTTGAATTATTTTTGCATATCAATACCATCAATAATGAGCATGAACAAGAAAAGCAGACAGTCACATCAAAGAACACCAGATATAAGGTGGAAACCCAATGTGGGTGAAAACCACCTGCTGCAATATGTCTCTATCTTCTTTCAAATTAGGAACTCCTTTTACAATGGTCTTGTACTGGTGCAGTCCTTTACCAGTACGCAGGCTGCAACCTGCAGAGAGGTACAACTCTCTCTCGTTTTCCAATCTCTCCTGGAAGGGAGCTACAACCCCCTACTTCTATTCAAGGACCACTTTTCATAAATTTTTAAACTGGATCCATATACATCAAAAGTACATGTAAATTATACAGTCAGCTGTAATAACCAGATCAACAATAACAAAACAGAACCCAGAACACCTTATCAACAGAAAAATTCTACCAACAGAAGATCTTAGAACAGATACGCAGTTTCTTTGTCACAGTCTTGCGTCGCTACGCACTTCACCCTCTGATTCCCTGCGTACAACCGCAGAGCTCCTTCTGCTGTACTGCGTGACCATGCACTGCCCCTTTTTCAGATCTGCGTACAGTACGCACCCAAAAGCACTATTGCGCCGCGTACTGTAAGATAAGTACGCACCCAGAAGCACTATCGCGCCGCGTACCTTAACAGCAGGTACACACCCAAAAGAATAATCGCGCCGCGTGCTGCTACAGAAGACACGCACCTGAACCACAGCTTCCCTGCGTACCCACGCACTGAACCTTCGTCACCTCTGCGTACCCACACACTGTCTCTTCGACGCCTCTGCGTATACCCACACCTTTTCTTCGACGCCCCTGCGTACCCACGCACTGAACCTTCACTGCTTCTGCGTACCTCTGATTAGGGCTGAAATATAG
>APFE030376063.1:0-13206 GCA_000404065.3 Pinus taeda | reverse complement strand
TTTTATAATACATATTTATACATGCTGAAGCATCCAATACCATGGACCAAAAACCATCGCATCCAAAAACATGTGCGAAAATCATGCACAAAACCATAGGTGGGTCTGCCCAACCTAACATAGGTTCCAAAACCATAAAGTGGGGTTACTTGCACCCCTCAAACCCCCTGTGACTCCCCTCGCTACGCAATCGGCGCAACAAGGTGGGGGGCTCTGCCCCCCTTCTAACCCCCCGATTAACTATGTGGGCTAGTCGTGGAAAGAATATGACACAACCCAACAAAAATGACACTATGTTGTTAAGGATGTGTTACTGGTACAAGAAGAACAAGAATCTCAAAGAAAACAACAAATTGATTAGAAATAAGATTAAAGGGCTACAAGGAAGGCTCCTAATGAGAAAACCTAGATGGTCAATTAGTGTAAAAACCAGAAAGACCTCAACCAACATGGATGTGTTAGTTCAAGCCTTAGAAATTGCACAATAACAAGGGTATTTCTTCAATTTTGACATTTTGGCGCATGAAGATATGCAACATCCTCAATGTGGGGGAATGTTGAAGTGTTGAACCCTCCTCCCTTTTGACAGCCTTTTTGCCACTACTTCTATATTTCTCCTAATAATTGTGTTATATTTCCAAGCTACCAGGTCATTTCGGTCATGCTCAGACACAATAAAAGGTATCATTTATCCATGGCTTATAGTTTGTAGTTTCCTTGTGAAAAATGATGAAAACAATCTTATATCTACATGAATGATTAAATTTTACAGCTAATTAGAAATTTTACAACTCATCCCATGGTTAGACAGGTTTCCCCGAGCTAGAAGGAGAACGAGAGATATGGATAGATACCAAATGTTGAGCATATGGATGACCACCTATTCCACCAACTTGGAAAATCACAGAGCATGAGAAATTGGTTGGTCAAACTAGAAGTCAATTCTAGCTCCAAAAATCTATCCTTGTGCAGAGTTTGAAGGCCATCAATGTCATCAACAAGTGAGTGTGGAATTGAACAAGAAAAAGTTAGATCCAAAGCAGAGGATGTGTCAAAACAAAATCTTCTCATGATTCGCTCTTATCATAGCAAATCATGAGAAGCATGCTTTCTATTGTCATTTGAACATCAAGATGTCATTTGAAATACTAGTTTCTCGACTCAAATGTCTTCGAAGTTGTTAGATTAGGATGTTATAAATTACTCTGCGAACAAAAACAATAATAAGTTTGGATATAACTTGTAATTGTTGCATGAATCTAGGACTTTGTCTTTAATATAATCATTTTGTCCGTTGTGTTGTGAATGCAGTCTTGAGTTAATTTGTTGATTTGAGTTTCAACCATGATCTAGCTCGACATGAGGGCCCCTTGAAGAGTTTGTTAGGTCGTATCATTTCCATTTCATTTCTTTTGTCAAGCATTAGTCTGATTCTGAATTAGTTTTGTTGCTTTATTTCACTATATCAAGTAATAGTTTCATAAATGGTTTATTTATCTATGTAGTTGGTTGAGCGCTCACAATAAAAATTAAAAACACAAAAATATTTCCTTAATTAGTTTATTTCCTTGCAATTTCTGCTTCATATTTAAAATAATGTTCAGATTGTCTCTAGTCATAAAAATCACACATTAGTAATCTACAAGATTTGTAGTCTAGATTTGAATCACCACTTTCAAGTTCATTTCAATTCTGTTAGATTTCTTCATTATGCTCCTAGAATAGAGTTAATTCCAAAACAATGTAGAATAATTTCATTTCCAGTCAAGAGTAGAATAGATTTACCTCAAGTCAATTAGCATAGACTTTTGATTTGGCCTCTTAAAATTAGGTTTCAATTCAATTCAGTAGCGTAATATTTTCATTTTGCAAGATAAAATAGATTTACAATTCTTGTTCTTAGATCAAGTTTTTAATTCATTGAATTTTGATTTAAACAAGTCTTATAGAAATAACATGTGCATATACTTGATGAGGGAAGGTCTTGAATATATTATATTTACAATTTACATTTGAATTTGATACACTACAATTTAATTTCTTGATAAAAAATAAACCTCCTAGCATATATTGTGCACATACACTTCATAAGTACATGAACCTTGGTTTGACAATTTAATGATGTAATTTAAATATCAATTAAATTACACAAAAAGGCGAATGTAGACCTCTACTACTTGGTGGTTGGGGGTGATGTACTCATTCTTGGCCTATATGTGGACAACTTGTTCTTAACAAGTTAACCGGGGCTCTTTGAGGAGTGAAAGATGGATATTGGAGCAGAGTTTCAGATGAAGGATTTGGGGCTCATGCACTATTTTCTAGGCTTGGAGGTGTGGTAGACATATGGAAATATTTTCCTTGGTCAAGGGAAATATTCCATAGAGATCTCGAGGATATTTGGGATGGAGGATTGTAGAGCCATGTATAATCCCATTATCATGAATTGGAGGAAGATAGATGCATCTAGAGAGAAGGATGTGGACCCACCTTGTAAAGACAGTTGATAGGCTCTCATGTATCTGGTCAACACTAGGCCAAACATATCATATGTAGTAAACTCTCTGATTCAGTTCGTGGTGGAGCCAAAGAGAGTGCATTGGATAGTAGAAAAACATGTGTTGAGGTATTTGTGTGGCACAATAGAGTATGGGATCAAGTATGCTCAAGGCGATGGTGTCATATTGGTGGGCTACATTGATGCAAACTGGGCAGGTAACATAGTAGACCAAAAAAACACTTCAGTGTGTTGCTTCAACATGGGATCAGGAGTTGTTTCTTGGTACAACAGGAAGCAGAAGTTCGTGGCACTGAGTTCAACGGAGGTAGAGTACATAGCAATGAGCATGGCTACATGCAATGACACTTGGGTTTAGAAGCTACTAGCAGCCTTGTTTGGTCAGAGGATAAACATGACCATGATATACTACTACGATTAAAGTTGCATTAAGTTGTCAAAGAATCTAGTGTTTCATGATAGGTCCAAGCATATAAACATCATTTATGAATTCACCAGGGATTGTGTGCGACACAGGATTGTCCAGCTACAACATATACCTACATATGAACACACAACAAATATTATGATGAAGGCTTTGGGGAAGGCGAGGTTTATCTTCTTCAGAGACAAGTTGGATGTTATGTAGAACATCGTCCTCACTAAGGGGGGTGTCAATTTGTGTAGCTAAGATAGGTGTTCTAGTCTCATATTGTGTTTATGAGGCTAAGGAACACACTTTCTTCTATACCCAAAAAAGGTTTCGTGAGAAAAAGACTTGATTGGATTTAATTAAGTAGTTAATTAGTTTTCCTAAGTCTAATTTAGGGAAACGAGCTTAATTATTCAGTATTAATTAGGGTAAATCAATTTTATTCTAGAGACTTCCAAAAAAGTCACTTAATGGAATCAATATGATCTTATCCATTGATTTTGATTAGATCATGGTCATTGATTTGTCAATGAGAGATTATAAGAGGAAATCAAAGGGCATTTGGAGAAAACATCTAGGCACAGAGTTGTGGTGATAGCAAGGGTGCAGAGGCAGAGCAAGGACATCAGTAGAAGGGGTTTTGTTAAGAAATGTAATTAGTATCAGTCTTCATAATTATATTTAATTCATGACGTAATAATAAGAAAAATTATTGTAAAATAAAAATTATTTAAAAGCATGGGTTTCATGCGCTATTTTTTTGTTTCTAGGTCAAAGCACCCATTTAGTGCTTCTAGGTTTTGTGTCATGAGTCTTAGTCCTTGTATTCATGTAATAGACCCTTCTTGGGATTTTTATATCAAGAAATAAATTTGTAATTAAATCAAAATTTTCATTTATGCCTCCTCCACCAAGTTGGCCCCAAGAGAAGACAAGTTAGCCTCATTGAAGGGATTTGACCACGTTTAAGAGACTATAAATAGATGTGCATTTGACCTATTTGAGCATATATCAAAGCAAGAAGTTTGATCTGCAATTTGAAATGAAGAAGAAGGTGCGAAGAGGCTAGAAAAGAAGAAGAATCTCAAGCGAAGGAGGAAGGATCATTTGTCAAGCAAAAGGAAGTTGAAATACTCTCAATTTAGTCACACATGCAAGTTTTTGGGTTGCAAAAAGGAGCCAAAATTGCAGGTCTGAAGTAGAGGTCGAGATCTTGCTGCAGTAGGGCCAAAATTCTTAGTTGTTGCAATATTGAAGAAGTTGATTCGAAGGACTATCTTTATAGGTTGACTTGGTGGATTGGAGAAAGTCTTTGCCTTGGTCAAAAGGTCTTGGTTATCTCATTTGATTTGGTTCTAAAAGAAGAGAAGATAATCTTAGGGTTTTCCCCTAGATGAGGGGTTTTTTCCTAGCTAAGAGCCTACATACTGTGTCACTTGTTGTTTTTTATATTCATCCATTTGGTTTTGATAGCTACTTGATGACAAGAAGATAAAAGAATACATAAGGGAAGCTAATGTGAACTCAAATATATCACAAGTAATTATCTAGATAAGAAAATATTTCTGCCTTTTGATTTTCTAACATAGTTCCAAAACTAAGGTGAAGAAGAAGAAAAATAAAGTTAGCTTGAAGTTCAATTGCTCTCATAAGGATTCTAGTAGGGTCATAAGAAGAAGAGGATTCTTATTACTTGAATTTTGAAGATATATTGAAGGACTTCATCTACTAGGAGGAAGGAATTCATGAGCTACCTGGAAAGAGAAAACTATATCAAGTAAGGGTGACATTGACAAATATATCTATGGCATCACCAATGAAATCTGAAAACAAACTTCAAGGAGCCTCTAACTTTAGAGCATGGAAAACAAGGATGGACCTCATCCTTGCAAAGAATAAGGTATTGGATTTAACACAAGGAAAAGTCAAGGAACCTATTGATTATAATGTAAAGGAAAAGTATAGAGAAACTGACATCATTTCCATGAACCTAATTGTCGATGGAGTTAAAGACAACTTGATCTCCTACATATCCACACTAAATTCTTCAATAAAAATATATGATGCTCTCTCAAATTTATTTACAATCAAGAATATTGGACAAGTGGCAAGCCTAAATAATGAACTTCTAACAATCAAAATGACAAAATATGATACAATATCTTCCTATTTTGTTAGAATTTCCCGTCTAAGAGATGAAATACAAGCAATTGATGAAATAATCCATAAAAAGGAACTTGTAATTATTGCCCTTCTAGGACTACCAATGTCTTGGAATGCCTTTGTCGCTGGAATTATAGTTGGAATAATTCTCCATATTTCGAGCAAAATTGTGTATGCATGTATACAAGAAGAAGCCTATCTTTCCTTGATAGGAGGTAAGAAAGAAGATGAAGAGAACACCTTTAATGACTATTATGCTCATTTCAAGAAGAAAGGAGGAAATAAGAAGTTTAAAGGGTCCAAGAAAAATCATGGGAATATTGACCTCTCTAAAATAGAATGTTGTCATTGTCACAATATGGGACATTATAAGAATCAATGCCTCGATAATCCTAAGAATAATAAGAGAGAATGGGACCAAGATATTAGTGCCACCGATGATAATCCTCCAAAGAAATCTAAAAATGTGGACTCTAAAGTAAAATAATTATTCTATTAAGTCTCATATATCCTTTACTTATAGGTTATTGTTTTAGTTCTTGTATAATCTATATTTCTTTTTTATTTCTAGGGTTTATAGATTTAATACGTTTTGTTAGAAAGTTCTTGAGTTGTTTTGATGAGTTAAAGGAATCCCTCACAAGACTAGATTGATGCAAGATCAAGAGGGAGCTTCCCACCATTTTACAAAAATATAAGTATCATAATCTTTATTTCCTTTTTCATTATTGATCTCCTATATATATCTAACTTATTTTCTTCTTTTTTTCTTATTTATAATTCTTTCTCTTGTGTTTTTCCTTGTAAAAAATTGCAGGTATACTCTAAATAATGATGGTTATATTTAGAGGCAGGCTTCAAAAGAATAAAGAAATTTGCTGCAAAGGAATCCCTTCAATAGGAAACCCTAAAATGTTTGTAAAAGAATCAACTCAAGGTATGTGTAAGATTACAAATATTATAGTAGAAGGTTCGATCATTTTATCTTTAAATGCTCTATATGACTAACTCTCTCATGTTTAGGGTTTTAAAATCATAGAGATTCTTATTTTTTAGGGTAATTAATATTTAGATTATATCAACCCTTATCATCTATCTTTTGTTCACTTTGGTAAAACCCTAATATTTAGGGTTCACTATAAAAACCCTAGATTTTTTAGGGTTTGATGAATTAGGGTTTATGACAAAACCCTTATAATAGTTAATGTAAGATCCTAGGAATGAGACCCTAGATATATATGCTTCTATATGATTAAAAACATAGCTTGGTCAAGTTATTAAAATTTTGATAATTGCATCTAGGTCTACGATGAAACCCTAGTAAAGATTGATATAAGATTCTAGCAACCCTAGATGTAAAATGCTTTCGCTATGATTAAAATCTAGTTATGATATTGAAATCTAGAGTTTGTGACAAAACCCTAGCAAAGATTGTTCTGAAAGTCTAGGGCATGAAAAAATATAACCCTTGTTGATTGTAAACCTAACTAGGTTTAGGTTTTGGATATCTAAATATTGATTTATTATTCAAAGGTTTTGATACCCTAGATGCTCCCATTGTATATATATTTTTTCTCTTGGTTGTACTTGTTGAAGTTTGCAGGTATATAATCTTTAAGATAATGAAGATGCTTACTTATCTCATATTTGATGATGACTTGATGATGATGTTGAGCATGATGGAAAGAGGGAGCTATGGAAACCCTAATGATATTGAAGTTTACATTGTTGATAGATGACCTTGTTGCCATGTGATATTCTGAAAGGTTTAAGTTCTCTACTAATATGATATTACGAAAGAAAGAGCCTATGTGGCTGAAGTGTTAATGGATTTGTCCCCTAGTAGAGAAGAATCTTGGGTAAAGAAAATATATATCTCCCCAATTGAGAGGGAGGGTATATTGTGATAGATATAGTAAAGACATTGAAGAAAGAATAAGATAGGAAAAAGGCTAAAGCACTATAGAAGGTTATGCATGGTTGATGAAGTTATGAACAAAAAATGGATGTTTTGAAAAGTGTTGAGACTAAGTTTGGTGTTGTTGGAGAAATTGGAGAAGGAAGCTTCCATTGAGAATTGGATATTGAGATAACCTAAGTAGTACCATAAAACTACCTGAATGATGGTACTTGGGAGGACACCTTAGCCTGGTTAGTATTGATATCTCATGTTGTGATGTCTAGATCTCGGTGTGGGAGGGTATCTTGGTCTTGTAAAGCTCTGGTTTAGTGTTGATACCTGGATCCCTAAGGGTTGGTGTCAGGGCATGGAGGCCTAGATGGTATGTACATTGATAATAGGGTTGTAGCATGATGGTACCTATAGTGGCTAGTTGCCTTGATGACACCTTAGTCCCTGTTGGGAGGATACCTTGGCAGTTACGATATCCCTGGCATTGCGTATGATGTTGTAATCTTCTTGGAAATTTTCAAATTGAGGTCAACCTTGTATCATTTGAACAATTATGAATACCTCCCTAGTTAAGAGCGAGTGTTGAGAATTGTAACTAGTCTCGGTCTTTGTAATTGTATTTGAGTCATGATGTAATAAAAAGATAATTTATTGTAAAAGAAAATTTATTTATAAGCATGTGTTTCATGCTCTATTTATTTTATTTCTAGGTCAAAGCACCCATTGAGTGCTTCTAGGGTTTGTGTCATGATTCTTATTCCTTGTCTTCATGTAATAGACCCTTCTTGTGTTTTATGTATCAAGAAAGAAATTTGTAATTGAGTCAAAATTGTCATTTATGACTCCTCCACCAAATCAGCCCTAAGAGAAGACAATTTGTCCTCATTGAATGGATTCAACCACCTTGAAGAGACTATAAATAGAAGTGAATTGGACATATTTGAGCATCTATCCAAGCAATACATTTGATCTACAATTTGAAATGAAGAAGAAGGTGCAAAGAGGCTAGAAAAGAAGAAGAATATCAAGCGAAGGAGGAATGATCATTTGTCAAGCAAAAAGAAGCAAAAATCATCTCAATTTAGTCAAACAGGCGATTTTCTAGGTTGCAGAAAGGGGCCGAAATTGCAAGTCTAAAGTAGAGGTCAAAATCCTGTTACAGTAGAGCCAAAATTCTTGGTTGATGCAGTATTGATGCAGTGTTGATGTAGTATTGAAGAAGTTGATAGGAAGGAATATCTTAAGAGGCTGAATTGGTGGATTTGAGAAAGTATTTATCTTGATCAAATGGTCTTGGTTATCTCATTTTATTTGGTTCTAAAATAAGAGAAGAGAATTTTTGGGTTTTCCCCTAGAAGAGGGGTTTTGCCTTGGCTGAGAGCCTATTGTTGGGAAAAATACTAAGAAGGGGGGAGGGGTGTTGGTGAATTGGTATTTTAAAACTCACTAAAACTTTTATTTTCTTATCTAGATTTCTGTAAGTGACTATAATGAAGCAAACATGCATATGTATGCAATTGTTATGCAGACAACTAGCATATATCCAGTTAACTAACTTTTCAGTTAATCCATCATATGTTTAACTTGAACCAATGTAACAATACTTCATTAAGCATTAATTAAACAATAATTATGTGTAATAAGAGTAGAATAAACCATCACACATACGCAACACATGAACACCAGGATTTTTAGGTGGAAACCCAATGTGGGAAAAAACCACCGTTGTTGTCGTCTTTGTATTTATCTTTTATTATAAAGAAAAACATCTTACAATCTTATATTGGTGCAAACTCATACCAGCATGTAGGCACCCACCTGCAAAAGGCTTAAACCTTCTCTCATTCCCCATAACCCACTGGAAGGGAGTTCCAACTCCCTGATTAGGTTTACTAGCACCCACTGGAAGGGAGCTCCTAACCCATGATCTGATTTACCAGCTACCACTAGAAGGAAGATTTTACTCCCTTACTAAAGGCTACAACCCTCAGCACTTTCGTGGACCACGTTTCATAAATTTTCACACTGGATCCTCCTTATACAAAACATCACAACTTGTATGCCACTTTTCATCAAATTTTCAAACTGGACCCACTACCATCATTTAAGCCCAATACCAAATATCAAAACTAAAACTGATCATTGCAACAAATCACCCAATCATTGAATCAACCAATAACTAAACCAATTGAGACCCAAATCAATCAACTTATTCTCAAACAACCAAAGTAGTTAGATCATTGTAACCAAAATATCAATGTTGAACCCAAACACTGCATCAACTCACTAAACCAATTGAAAGCCCTAATCTATAAAATGTCAGAATATATACACTACTTTAGTTTAGCAAATCTGTGTGTATGCACAACTTCCTTGAAGCATACCTATGTACAGATCTCAAAACATTGAACCCTGAAACTAAATCATTGCCATTCTAAAACCAACGTTGAGTTACACGTTGAACCATTGAATTACTCTGAAATAATCATAGAACTATCACAGATCTTCAATCACATATGGCTAGCAGAATCATCACTCTTCAATCAATCAATTCAACTTCAATCATCAATTTTAAACCTAGATCATCAAGTAAGACTTCATTGACAAACAACAAAAACACAACAAGACTGATTAGACTGATCAAACATCTTATTCAGTAAAACCCTATCTTATATACGCGCTTTCCGCAAAACATTTCTGCCTGTATACGCTCTTTTTAGGAATCAAAACCGCATATAGATCTGTACAAAGTGCAGAATCGACACGCGGCCTACCAACTTTAAACCCACGTATGTATGTGTCTTTCAAGTTATCAAACTCGCGTATAGATTTGCAATTATTAACTTATAGCTTCGTTGCACATAAGACCTTCAAAAAAAACCCATCTCTCGGCATATATAACAAAACATGTGTTAGACATAAATATTACAAATCAAATCAATCGATTATCAATATAGTCATTTCATATCTATTGGATCTGTTCCATCACTAAATTCTCAGGTGCATACTTAGTTTCAGATCAAACTATTCATTAATAGCCCATTACATGCACACTTGCTTCAGATCTAACTAAGAAATTTTCGTTACTTGCACATCCAAACACTTTGATCTTCATCTCCTTATATATCTTATCCCTTTGCAAATACCACAGGTCAAAACCACACTAATGTAGATGGTATTCTTTGATGGGATCAAATATTCGTTGTTGGGCTCAAAACTATGGGTCAATACCATGGTAAAGACCCATGGTATTTATAATACCATGGTGCAGAATCCATATGTGCCTTTTCTTCTTTATACATGTGTGTGTATGTAGATTTGCTTCACAAAACCCGTGTATATCTATCAAAACATATCCTCAACATTCCTCTATCTCTGAACTGATATGTCTTTGACCAAACTCTTTATCACATGTAAACACATCCTATTGACATCTTCATCGAGTAGGTTGCCATCAAAAGATAACTCATCAAGTAGGTTGCCATCAAGGATAACACATTAGTCATAATGCCAACAGTCTCCCCCTTTGGACTTGATGGCAACCACTTTGGTGTTTGGTCACCACAACCTGTAAATACATGTAAAACACATCAAGCTAAGTACCAAGATTTTCAAACACCAAGTTACTCTCCCCCTTTGACATCAAGGGAAAAGGGTTGACCAATGCTGAATGAAGGATTCTCTCCCTTTGTTGACATGAGCGTTGTAGATTTGATCTGTTGAGAATGAATTCTAAGTACTGACCATGCTCCTCCTGAGCACATGCTGAATTTTCTGAAGATATACAAAGAAGTACATGACTCTATGACTCAACCAGGCATGATCTTTCCTATCACCAATGGCTCATGCTTACATTGATCAACCAACACAGTGGGATTTCATATTTGACTCAGCATTACATTACATGCCCAAAAAAATGGGATTACATGACTTGACCATAATAGTCCATGACTAAATTTTACAATGATTACATCATAGGTATTTACATGACCTTTACATCAAATGATAGATATGACATTTATATCCAAGACCAAAGACTTCTATAGTGAGGTAAAAAGACCAAGATAGTCTTCAACAACCATCATATACTATGTAGGATCTACACCATAGATAACAACAACAATAACTCATCATCAATATGAAAGATAAGACAATTTAGCTTCAATATCATCAACCTGTGACCAAGTATGCAACATCAACATCATAAGATTTTTCCGTAGAGAACAACTATCAACTCATCCGCTTGACCTTATCAAGGTCAACTTACTCTTTCCCTTTGTAGGAATAACCTCAATCAATGTTCAGTAAATCAACATACCTTTTCATGCATCAACCAAGCATATGCCATGTCTCCAAGTATCATCTAGCAAATATAGGAGTAAAATATCAACAACCATATCTTCACAAAATCATTTGTATCATATCATGTACATGTAGCTCATGTAAGCACCATAGGCAATATCCATGATAACAACATCATCATCCAATAATCATAGCAAGTTCTACATGTTCTTTCCACAACAATCCCCAACATATCATGCATGTATCATCACTAGATAGTTTTCTATCATCCCACATATGATAAGCATCAACCATAATTAGCAACTCATGCATCATCATTAAGAACTTCAACAACATAAGCAACATCACTGTTGATAAGCATCATTATGTACCAAGGAATTCTAAAGAAAACATAATGCCAACAATGCATTAGTAGAAGCATAGTAAATGCTCCCCTTGAACATGTGCCCACGGTTCACTGTAAGATGTGATCACATCATCTCATATATTAGTAAGGACATCAAAGTATCTTCATCGATCAGTCATCCATCAAGGCATCAACAACTTATAAAAGCCAAAACCACTTCTAAATAGCATCAACAGACTATAAGCATCAATCATTAGAACAAGAAATCCAAATAATAATTGTTTGAAGCATATCAGATCATTTTCCTGAGTTTGTCCCACTGTTTCTTCATCATAGCAAAACATACACGACTGTTCAGATCATGCTTCACATATATACGTGACTTGTCTTCATAGGATCCGCATACATAAAGTAAAATACTAAAACTTCACAACTTCAGCTCCCCCTGAGCCTGTATTGTATGTACTTGTTCATTGTTACTACACCAGATGCACTGTCACTAATATAAGCAACATGAATATCAAAAAAATCATGGGAATCATCATCAAGACAAAACATGTATTGCTCCCCCTGAGATTATACATCACTGATCCTGAGGACCTGATAATAATCTTCTTCTCTTATGCGGTCATGTACCTCACATCACTTATGCAATAAATGTGAGAAGTAAACTTCAAGAATCGATGGACTGCAGTAAGGACAATCTTCCCTACTTTTTTGACTAAGTTTCACTCTTCCTCTAGATCTGCTTGACATTTCTAATTATGTGTTGGAACTTATCCCATCTCCTGGTTTTGTTTTGTATACTTGACCTATAATCAGTGGCCCTATGCCCAATTGATTTACAAGAGAAGCAATATCCATAAAACCATCATTTGTGCATAGGGACTGATCTTGACCTTGATCTAGGAGATTTTCTTACAAATGAATGATTTGATTCAACCTTGCTTTGCACAAAACTATATTGATTTTTTCCATCACATTGTGTGTGATCATAACCAATTCCAAACTTGATCAAAGGAGAGCGTTGTTCATTAATAATATTCTATAGAGACTCAGAAGCTTTTACCCATTTGTTGATATTCTCATAATATTCTTTTAGGGTCATATTTTTGGAATCTAATGTTTCACGTTGTTTTTCCTTTTCTTGGAGTTGTTTTCGTTTGCCTTTTTGGTTGCTTAAAATTCCATTTTTAACCTCTTTATTTCTTCAATCATATTATTTCCTTTTGATTCCAATTCTTTTTTAACATTCTTGAGTGTATCATTCCACCTTAGAGTTTTAATCAAAACATCTACCTTACAACTATATGATTCATTACTTCACTGATCTTGAAGAACCATCAGAACTAGATAAGAATTGTAAGAATATGAATCTGAATTCTCTTGATCATCAGATTTGTTATGGCTTTCTTCATTAGAGTAAAAGCTTTTCTTATCAGAGAACTTCCTTCTAGCAAAATTCTTTCTATTCTCTTTATTATTTTATCTATATGGAAATTTAGATGCATAATGGCCTACTCTTCCACAAGCAAAGCACTTAAAGGGAAGCT
>APFE030376062.1:110586-208432 GCA_000404065.3 Pinus taeda | reverse complement strand
AAAGAGATCATTGCTTGAGAGGAGCATCAAGAGATATGTTATTAAACTGAGTTCCAGAGGAACTGTTAGCTGAGTTGTGTTGAGCACCAGTGTTCTGCTCAGTTTGGGGCTATGCTAGTTAGCTTCTAATGGCTCCAACTTCTTCTTCTAGCCTACTCACTTGAACTTTCAAACTTTGCAATTCTTCTGTCAGGAGTAAGATGGTTTTGGCTTGTTGTTGGATATTTTGATGAAGGTTCAGAATCTGAAATTGGGTGTCAATTGGAGGGTGCATACAATTATGACAAGTATTAGCGCCTCCAAAAGAGACAGAGGGAGGATATTGATGCTCCATAGGTGGCGACCCAAAATGTAGAAAACAAATAAGCACAGGGACCGAGGGCCTGATCTAAGGACGAGAAGAAGAGCCCTGAACTGAGGGAGAGGGGTGGGGAGGGCTATGAAGTTCAGGTTGACAAAAACAAAATTGAAAAAGGAAGAAGAGGGAACAACAACAATAGAGAGACCAAAGTCATGCTAATATGTTACCAGGAATAGTGTCCACTCGGATGCTTCTATTCCCACTAAGATGGGTGGCTATCTTAGAAACAAACAAGTAAAGTCTACTTTCGTTTTCCTTTATGAAAATAGATAAGAAAAGAACCAAGGAGACCAACCTTAGTCTTGCGCTTGATTTCCTCTCCTTCCTGATAGAGCTTTGTCGCTTCTTCTTCGCTTACCCAGCTTCGAAAGAGCACCTGTGGAATCACACAACATCCACTACTATCGAAGAAAAAGAGTCTATATTCATAAAATAACACAGGACCAGATGTTGGTGTTAACCATACAAATGCATATATAAACGTCAGTTACACAAGGAATATGGAGGAAAAACTAGAATTAGCTTTTATTAAGATGAAAAGTAGCAAGAGATTTACAACCATACTTGTTCTGACCCAGCATCATCCTCCAGCTAGAAAGCCCTTTCTTTTCACTCAAGCAAAGCTTAGATCACCCAACACTATGAATGTACACTAGAAAACCAACAGCACTTCTCTATAAGATACAAAATTCCAGCCTCCGAATCTCTGTGATGAGGGATCCATATATAGATGAGTATAGGGAGGTGAGTCATCTTCTGGGGTCTTGATTAGTGTCTTCTCTCTCATAGTTCATGCTTCCACTTGGAGAATGATGATCTCTTACTCATCCCTGGTCGAAAACAAAGAGGCAAGTGCCAGAGGGGAAGCTTCTGGAAGATTCCATGATCTTCCACCTCGCATTTTGTCCCTGCCATTTGTCCATTCCCGACCATCGCACCCTACAGAGGAGCCAAACAGTATGCATCGCACCCTGTACATTGGGAAGGTGATATGAATCGCACCCTCTGCATGGAGCTTTCAATATGGTCCAGTTTTGACCATTTATGAGCAGTTTTCAGTGGATAACTTCTGGGAGATGATGTAATCAGTTGACCTTGTTCCTTTAGGCAGTGAAGCAACCCTTTTAGGGACTTAAGGGCCCTCAGTTTATGGACATTTGTGATTGGGGTTGAATTGCCCAAAAATGTCTATAACAGTTTCCCCCTAAAGCATGAGGTCGTTAATCGTTTTTGATGTCAGGTGAAATTCTTTACTATGAGGATCAGAAGTTTTTCTGAGCTTGGAGGTGACCTGTAATAAGATACAATACAATACATTATTTGACAAAAAAATTTCATGATCTACCTAGGGCGAGCATTCCCATGCTCATCTTTATAAACCCATTTTCATGCACATAGGACAGACGATCGTCTATGTGACAGACTGATGATATGGACACATAATCCTTTGATTTGGATGATCATCTATTCGGCAATGATTTACACTGGATGTTTTTATATTCCTAAATATATCGCAGCCTAGATGGATGAAACTAGATTCAAGGTCTTCAAACTCGGCCAATCTTCACTCGGAGTACAAGTCGATCCATGTGAAAAATGTTTTGGAGTCGAACATGGAAAGACATTGCCTGCTTACCAGCCAATGATGTAAGCTGTTAACAGGTGCAAGAGGAATCACCAATAATGAAAATGACCCTCAAGGTACTACAGTACAATTTACGCGGTGTGAAAAAGGACTTGGTGTTGAACACCATGCAAAATCTCTAGGTCGAAGGCCATTGATGTAAACTTGTCGCCGAAAGTGAGAAACTTGCCATTGAGGCATGCAAGCTTCAAAGTACTGAAAGGGTTGTTCCTAAGTCAACTTCTTAGATAATGGGCTGATGTCGACAAGAAGCAACCCGTCGCAGGAGGGCGTTAATGAATCCCACATCAACGACACCGAACGAAGCAAATTATTTTGGAGGTGAAAACAAACTGACGATATGGGGGTTCAATTTGGCGGTCATGAAGGAACGAAGCATGAATGTATTAAAGTGGGTGAGACTTAGGTTAATTGTCTGAATGACTTCTCTTGAACATATCGGCGACACTAACGATGGATTGGTAGCGTTAACCCCAGAGATGGATGGTGTGACGGACCAATGGTGGAGACCAGTGAACGGAACAACCCAACCCGGCAAGGATGTGGAAGGAAAGTTTCATGTTCAAGAGCGATTTTCTACCAATAAAGTTTCTTCTTGTTTTCTTCCCAATTTTCCCCAGTCATTGCTGACCAGTACCTCTTTATTTTTGTCAAGCTTGAGGAGGATAACATATGCTTGTTCTATAATCCACCCTTCGGGCAAACTTGTAGCTATATTTTAGTGAGCCTAGCGACAGTGAAACTCGTTCTCGTCTTGTTCAATGAGTTTGTCGCTATTTAGTTTAATGAGTTTAACGACAAAGATAACTCAGTCTCTTTCAATTTTAGAGAGTTTGAAAGAAACGGAAAGAAGACTCTGAAGGTTCTTTTTCGTTGTATAATCCCTTAAGTCTGAAAAAGCATAAAATAATACAAAAGGGATGAATTTTCGATTGTTTTAACGAACCGAACAAGACAAGCGCTCGATCTTTTTGTGTAATAATCCGTCAGGTCCAAAAAGATTAAAATCTAGAGGAGGGATAGCACTTCCGATGCTTTTTAACGAGCCAGAGAGGCCAATTGCTTGGCAATCTTTTCATTTTTTACGAGTCAGGTGAAAAAAGCTTAAAGAAGACTCGTTTTCGAGGAACGAGTGATGGTTTCGGGTAGCAGCTGATTCCAGGTAAGGTTTGGAATTTTCCAATCACAGCAGTGTTACAAGGATGGCTAGCAGAATCACTCTTCACAGATGTTCCTCGAAGGGGTAAACAATCATGTGCGGGTGAATGATCAGCTAAAAATAGAGCGGAGGTGATGGCGAGAACACGACCAAGGCTCAAAAGTTGGCGATAAGGCATTCACAATGGTTATTTACCCGTTCATTTTTTAATGAGCTTAAACGTGGGGAGAAACACTTGCTCATGCCTTATGTTTATTTTTTAATGAGCATGAACTATGTGCTAAAACTGCTTGTGGAGAGTTTATTTTTTAACGAGCTTGAACTCTACGTCAACATTGCTCGCCAGTCGTATGATAGATATGTCTAATCTGAGATGCTATTTTGAAGTGGCTTACATCTCTAAAGCTTTGCCACGGATCCTTTCTTTATGTAAGTTAGGAAATGACTAGCCTTATGGGTTTAAAGGGTTAGAGGTCCTACAAATTTAAAAAATAAATAGCTGCTCTTCACTTGCATGCGGAAAGGTTTGCATGCCCCCAAGTATAGCGAAAAATTTCTAGGTTACCAAGAAAAATGCTTCCTCGGCGATGTCTATCGAAACAGACAAAGGGGAGTGGCGTAGAGATACTCCACTCACATAACTTTAACGAAGGTATCTTATTCTAGTCTGTTCCCATTTTCTTGTGAGGATAGGTTCGCCAGACTAGTCATATATCCCTCGTGGAAATCAACCTTATACCCAATGTTTTCTTGCCGAAGCAGACCAAGGTGCATGCCCCTTGGGTTTTAGTCACATCTTCCTGAATCACTCGTGCTCATCAGGTGGACAGACTGGAGACCGATGAGACATTTCTTGTGTGAAAATACCATTTAGGGATGGCATTTCACTATTTGTGATGTGTGAACTGGGGATGACATTTGGTCTACGAGCTTGACCATTCTGCCTTCGTGTGAAAAACACATTACTCTAAAGAGTGAGGAGACGATGGCTCCCATGCAATAAATATAGTCGCGTCCAAGGAGTAGATTGTAATCTAAAGGTCCTTGGATTACCATAACGTTCATGTGAACAATTTTCCTTCTCAAATTAATGGGCACATTTGGAAGGATCCCTAAAGGTTGACTGGTTCCTTTGTCGAAGCCTGTTAGATTTCTCATTTCAGGCAAAAGCGATGGCGAACCAAGCACTTTCCAAGCAGTTGAGGAAAGGATACTCACAGAATCCCCTTCATCAATGATGGTACCAACCATGACGATTCTGTAATCTTGTACAATAATTCGGAATGGTATGCTAGCTGGTAAATGGGGTCTGCTTAGTAGGATCCAGTCGAAGGAAACCACTAGGTTGCTTGGTGGTGGGACCGAATAGACGGCCGGGTAGGACTCTAATAAACTTCCTTCCTATGGTAAAGGAACCGGAGGACTGCCCCCAAGCTCATCGGAGTCAGTGTTGATGAAAATAATTTGAACGGTGCCGTTCTCTTTCTCTTCAGTGACGGTATCGTTCGAAGATGAACACTCTGAAGGCAATACCGAGTCAACTTCCATATCGACCCTTTGACTTTCGTCTGGTATGGATTCCAAAGGCTCATTTTCAACGATAGGTGCTTCGGCTGACCACAGGGATGGGCCAGCCAGATTTTCAACCGGTGGAGGACTCGACAATAATTTTTGATATCCAGGAGGAAGTCGTAACAGTGAAACAAGACGATTATCTAAAACTCTTTTAGCCTCTTCAAGGAAGGGACAATGGTGGACGGCATGATCGCCTTCACACAACTTACAACGAAGTTTAGGATTTTTTTTTGTCCATGTGCTTCACTTTCATTGGTTGACGGTGAGCATTCAACATGATCGCCAGAGGTTGATGCTACCGGGTGGTGTAAACGAGGAGACTAGTCCCTTAAGATCCGAGGGATATAGGGACAATCTCGGTGATAGTGGTCTCCATTGCAAATGACATAAGGAGATTTAGGTTTTGATTGTGCGGTGTGTGGATTTTTTCTAGACGATACTTGGTTGTTCCCTTTCGATTTTGGTTCCTTTTTCTTCTTTTCCTTTTTCTCTTTCTTCTTCTTCTTCTTCTCAGTTACTTGACTTTTGGCTTTATTGGTTTGTCAAGGCGAGAGAGGAAGGAGGAGGAGGGAATCAGATGAAGTAGAAGGTTGGGAAGCAAACTCTAGTGTCGTCTAGTTGCTGGTTAGACTGTTCAGGAATTGTGGGATTCTGAACGACAGAGGTAGAGAAGAGCCAGACTGGCAAACCAATTGTCAATCCTGGAAGTGACAAAGTGGCCATATGTGGCGGACCAACATCTACCCAAGATAGGGAAGGACTAGGATTTCCTTCACGGGGAAATCCTCAGTTGGTAGGAATTTGTGACGTTATTCTGATTTAAAATAAATTTTTAGACGCTTGGACACAACTTGTTTTTTCAATTTTAAAGAGTCGAGAAAAAACAAAAGATGACTCTAGTCACCTTCGGTTTTTATTGAGCTTGAAGTGACAAGCGCTTAGAAGACCTTTTCTTTTAAGGAGTCTGAAAAGGAGCAAAATGGACTTATCTGGAGATCTAGGCAGAGAGGATTACCAAACCAATCGTAAAACTACAGAATACTTTTTACGGTACGGCAGTCAATCTTCCCGAATGCTGTGTTCGGTGCATTACGATCGATAGGGCGGCAGACACGGCTTCCTAAGGATAAAGGATGCAGCCTATTGTGGTCTCCCAATATATACGCGACGATACGTGGGAGCACAAGTATGTACTGGCACTTGCCGTCTCAGAGTGGAGGAATCACCCAACCAGCACTGAAAGCAATAGTTACCAGGTTTTACGACGTCGGAATACGTCTCTAGCCTAGATCTCTAGATGTTGTGCGTTAAGTTCCAAAGCGTTGTTAGATTCATTGAATTTATTTAAAGTTGATCTTGCTTAACAGTTTGCCTTTCAGGTTCACCACGTGATGTATGTATAATTCCTAAATGCAGTCTAAGGTGATAAACAAACGTTTTATCTTCTTTCAGCAATGAAAATCCTAGCTACTAAAGGGAAGAAAGTCAAGCATCTTTTCTTCACAGAGCACACGCTAAATGCACAGTCCTAAATCAAGCCAAGCAATCAAAATGCAAATGCACATGCATGTATTTGTTTTTCAGCTCTCTTAATGTGTGAATGACGTTAAGAAAGCTATATGCAAAATTGAATTACTTTTAAAGCGACAATACTCAACAAAATTCTTTTTCAAAACGAAGTGAAAACAAGAGAAACACTTTGCGATTTTTGAAATGGAAATTGCTTTTCGACAATTTAAAACTAATAATTTAAATCTTATGCAACAGTAACTATATAATCGACTATCTAGAACAATGGAATTGCTTTTTAAACTGAAAACGACAGCTACGACACTTTCAGATCTAGAGACGACAATTTGACTATGCTACTTTTTGCAAAAGAGAACTAAAACGATGCACAATACATAAAAAACATTTATAGTTCTTTGCACTAAGGAGGCAGAATAATGCAACAGAAGGGGGTTTTCACAGAAGTACACTGACTATAGACAACAAAGCTCTTGAATAAGACTGAAAATAGTGAGAAAAATCCATAGTCGGAGGGTAAAATTAATCCTCCCTGACCATCGCACCTGTTACACAGTGAACTCAGTATGCAGCGCACCTACTGCACTCGGGAAGTGCGATGCATACAGGCTGCCTTGAAGGCAGGGTGCGATGGTAGCAGTGCGAGACTTTGAACGAGATTTCGCTCACAGTTTGCAATCTAGTTCAGGTTTTTAGGCTGAATAAGTAAAGATCAGTGTATGTAAAACACAGGGGTGATCTAAGAGGTTACTAGAGCCACCACTTAGGGAAATTAGATTGCTTGCATATCTATTGTTTAATTCATAAACAAAACATGGAGATTGACTGAAGCAGCATTGATCTACTTTGCATTTGTATGACAAATGCATTTCGAAAGCTAGCTGGCTTGACTTCAGGCTCCGTCTGTATGTTTATAAAAGAAACAAGGATAAATAAGCTAACAAGTAATCTAGTCACTCCCCAGTGGAGTCGCCATTTTGTTATACAGGAATATTGTCCACTCGGATGCTGCTATTCCCACTAAGATGGGTGGCTACCTTAGAAACAAATTATCAAAGTCTACTATTGATTCCTTTTATGAAAATAGATGGGAGGAGAACCAAGAGGGCCAACCTGAGTCTTGCGCTCGATTTCCTCTCCTTCTTGATAGAGTTTTGTCGCTTCTTCTTTGTCTGCCCAGCTTCAAAAGGACCTGTAGAATTACAGCAACATACTACTATGCAAGAAACAAGGATCTAAATTCATAAATAATGCAGGATCAGAGGTGCATTAACCATATACATGCATATATAAACAAGTACATAAGAATATGGAAGTAAACAAGAATAGCTTTATTCAGATGAAAAGTAGCAAGAAGATTACAACCATGTGCTCTGACCCAACATCATCCTCTAGCTAAGAAGCCCTTCTTCACCTCAAGAAAAGCTAGATCACCCAACACTGATAATGTACACCAGAATGCCAACAACACTTCTCTATAAGATACAAAATTCCAGCCTCTGGATCTCTGTGATGAGGGATCCATATATATATGATTACAGAGAGGTGAGTCATATTTTGGGATCTTGATTAGTGTCTTCTCTCTGGTAATTCCTGCTTCCACTTGGAGAATGATGATCTCTTACTCATCCCTGGTCGAAAATGGAGTGGCAAATGTCGGAGGGGAAGCTTCTGGAAGATTCCATGATCTTCCACCTCGCATTTTTGTCCCTGCCATTTGTCCATTCCCGACCATCGCACCCTACAGAGGATCAAATCAGTATGCATTGCACCCTGTACATTAGGAAGGTGATATTCGTCGCACCCTCTGCATTGAGCTTTCAGTATGGTCCAGTTTCGACCATTTATGAGCAGTTTTCAGTGGAGAACTTCCGGGAGATGATGTAATCAGTTGACCTTGTTCCTTTAGGCAGTGAAGCAACACTTTTAGGGACTTATGAGCCCTCAGTTTATGGACATTTATGATTGGGGTTGAAGTTCCCAAAAATGTCTATAACACTACTATATTGTGATCTTTCATATGAGTAAATTGCCTTCTGAACTGATTCCTTGAAACTGTCCTCCATTTCATCACACTTGTAAACACTATTGTTATGCATTCTATCACATCTGATATTTCTTCTGTAGATTCATCTAGTTACCATATGCAAGAGAGTTGTTCTACTACAAGTGGGTTGCCATCAAATACAACACATGCATCATAATGCCAACACTGCACCTTCAAGGCAGTTAGAGCCATCAAAGTAGAGTGTCCAGAAAATAGAGTCTAATGTTACATTAAATGAACTGCTTCCTACAAAATTGGTTCTATCATCTACTATATTACAGGGTGGTTCACTAGTTGGACCACACGGGAGAGCTTCCAACTGTGTGTTTGTCACAGTTTCTTCAACTATCTCTACATGGAATTCTTCGAAACAGGTTTCAATGCCACAAACATTGAAACTATAATTCCCAAGGATAGAGTTGGTAAAAATTACAGGTTCATTGGGGCTGTTTAGTTCCGTCACCACATACTTCATGTATCTTTCTCGATCAACTTTCAGCATATCACCTTTTCCCTTCTGAGGTAGCAAGAGATGGGATCAATCAGTTGAGAAATATCCATTCAGTTTTGCTGACCAGTCCCTACTAAGCAGCGTTCCATAGCCTCCAATATGTCGACTACCACTATGTCAATGACTTGTGTGTACTGTGGTTTGGTAGCCATCTGAATCAACACATCTTTCAATTCCCCAATTACTTTCACATTCATTTTGTCCAATTTCATAATTTGAGTTCCAATTTTCTCGGGTATCGCATGAAGTCTTTTAGAAACAACATAAGGCATAACAATGGATGAGGCACTGGAATCTACCAAGCAATTGTGTACGGTCATGTTGAAGATTTCAAATGTGATAAGGAAAGGTGAAGACATGGATTTTGATTTCCTTCCTATCATGGTTGTACTGACATCTTGGGGGGTTCGATTCTTTTTTTATAGAGTGGCTTCCATAGCTGATGGTGTTTGGGTTGTACTGGGGGTACTAATAGGTATGGATTCCGACTTCTTGGTTTGGCTTCTCGGAGTGGTTGGAGATTTGAAATTTTGTTCATTCATAGCTTTCAAGAGCAGATCTCTTTACTACGTTAATTTTAGCAAATCGAAGTATGTGATATAAGCTCGAGATTTCTTAAGATCATCCACAATGTTGTAATCAATGTTATAAACAAGGTAGGGCAAAGTAAACATACCGGTTTTGTTGTTCTTAGGTGGGAGTTTACCATTTTGAGTCGCCTTTGTTGCAGTTAGATATGTATTATCCTTCTCTGGATAGTTTGCAATTAGAGTACTCTTGGGATCACCACTAGGTCTACCCTTCTCAATAGGAACTTTGGGAGTGGATGCCTTCAAAGGGTGAACATATTTCTTTGTCTAGTCTATAGGCTTCGTCATGCCCACAAGTGGCCCTTTACTTCGTGTGTGGATTTCTGCCGTACTATCTCCTTCATCGTCATCGTTCTCATTTGTATAGAAATCCCACAGTACATTGATTTGATATTCCTCGTCTAAGGGGTCTTCTACTTGGTATTCTTCGTCATTTTCTTGTTCTAGCTCCAGCACCATTCTAGGTTCTTCTTTGGTAAGGAGCGATCTGATAAGAGCCAGCTCTTCCATATTTAAAATCCCTTCATTAGTTGGAGTAGGCAGCACAAGTTAGCCATGACCACCTCCTATCTTCTTACGATAGAAAGGTTTGAAGGATTTTCTGTTGTTATAATCTCCTCCATTCCCATTTGTACTTTCTCTAAAGTTCCTTTTCATATCGATCACTGTGTTCATCAATTTCTTAATGATCTGATGCAAACCTTCCACATATGTGGTATCCTTTTCTTTGATCTCAGCCACTTTGTTATCACTCCCATTATTCTTCTTGGATGATTGAGAGACTTCCTTTTCTTCGGTTTTATGATGGCATGTTGTGAGACTGATCATTTCATTCTCGACTTTTACTACTTCATCCATAGCACCCTGTAGGGTTTGTGCATTACTCCTTTTGACCCACATCGCAATAGGGACAGGGAGAGCAGTGATGTAGAATTCCATGAGCACCTCATCAGTAGGTCTAGTGTTAGCTAGGATTTTGTTGAACAAAGTGTTGAACCAGATGTTAAAATCCTTGACCTTCTCTTTGGTTCCCATTTTCAAACGGGATAGTTTTAAAACTAAGGCTGCAGGTGTTTTGTCATTGCAAAACTTGTCTAAAAAGCCCTGTTGAAAGGCACCCCATGAGGTGATCGATCCTATTTTAAAGTTAAAGTACCATGTGGAGGCTGCATCAATCAGAGTAAAAGGGAATAAGCGACATACTACATCTTCCTCGACTACTCCCAACATGCGCACAGCTAGGAAGAAAGAGTGAATATGGTTATCAACAATGTCTCCCCGCTCAGTGTCGAATTTAGGCAATGCTCTTTCTGAATTCTTGGGTAAGGAATGTTGCTGCCCAGGTACCGCTACGGCATCCTGAGCGAGCCAGGGAGGGAGTGATCTCGAAGAAGGTGGAGGTTGATTCCCACCCAGAGGAGGCAATAGAGGTATATTCCCACCTAGGGGAGGTGGTAGAGGAGGATTCCCACCTGGAGGGGAAACATTCGCCATATTATGGATAGGGAGGTTCTAATTGAAGGTTTCTTCGACGCATTCTTTGTTAGGATTTTCCAAATCAAGCCAGGGATTGCCTTTAGAGAGGATATTCTCAGGAATTTCTTCCTAAGGAGTTTCGATACTTTGCAAGGACTCTAGCACAATATCTTCAAGAGAAGGGGTTGCAGATGTCTCTTCGCTTATGGTAAATATCCTTGGCCTTCTTTTAGTTGTCAGAGGTAAAGAGTGAAAGATGGGGAATTGGGTGAGGGAACGAGCGTAAGCCCGAGTAAGTACTCTGACTGGTTGTTCCTGAGTGACAAGATACTCCCACAGTTTCTCTTCCTTGGGTGACCCAAACACAGGACTTAGAGGGACCTCTGCTTTTTCGAAATGAGGCTCTTCCAAATGGGCGGAATGATATTTTCGACTTTTACGATCCATAGATTAATTTTTCTAAATCTATGCGTGACATTTATAGATGAAATCATGAAAAGATGTGGACGGCGGTTCAGGCCCCCCTTCTAGCACCACTTTGTTAACGCTACGAATTTTTGTTGCGCCGACAAGGGGAACTAACCCGATCGTAGACCCCAATTAGATCCGCTTTCGTTTGGAGTGGCTAGTTTCAATGGGTTTTATAAGATCTCGTAAACTGTTATAGGTGTTGAAAGATTGCTTCTTGGAGGAAGACTTCAATTAAATCAACAAAAGAAACAGCTAACCTATATGTATCAAATCCTATCTACACTAATTGTAACTACTTATGCTAGTCCTAAATGTTCTAATATATTCTATAGGAGCATAACAAAAAAGAGGTTAAACATCATATATAGATTCCAAGTCCAAATGAATCAATTACTGGTTCACAAATGAACAAGGTTGTATTAAATCTTGATTGCAATCTAATTACTCATACAGGGATACACATTCCTTTCCATACAAATAAAACTTGCAACTAATGTTTAACAAGGTTTTGAATCAGAAACCTTTCATGAATTAACCATGGTAACAAATTATATTTGAATAACCAAGACTAGTAAAAAATTGTCTATTATCAATATGCACAAAAACAAAATATATTTATATTTATGCTAGCAACAACACCCTGATTCTAAACACATGAAAGGAGAGGAAAATAAATTTGAAAAAAAACTCCTTCTTGACCCAAACAATCTTCTTTATTAGCACAATAAATCAAAAGCTGTTCTACCCAAAAAAAAGTCTTGTACCCATCTCTGGAGGTAATACTTATGTAGAAAAGACTGACCCTCTATCTTCCCTCCCCCAACTTTCCATCTTCTTTCTCTTTTCCATATACACATTAAAATACACAGACATAGAATCGATCGGTGAAACGGCTGACAAGTAGAGGGCATATCTGCTAGAGCGCTTCATTTCCTGGGGAAATGAATAGATGTTGATTAAAAGAGAATGACTACATGTCATCTCTTCGCACCTATATTGAGTGGACTTTATTCCTTATTATTTCCTGAAGGAAACTTAAGACACTGTGCTCATCATCCCACCTCTAGCATCATTGAAGGTGTGTTTGGAGGTAATAATGTCTTGATGGATCAACGGTGTCATGAGTGCTTCTTCTTGACATAGAGCATGCCTCCATTATGCACTATGGCGGTTCGTATCTTTTCTTACAGAGTGTGACTTTTTGCAATATCGACATCTGTGGTGCAGAGGTGTCGTCTTGATATAAATTGCATTTATCTGTTACTGGGTCCACTCGAACTCGCCTTTCTTCTCTTGGTCCTCGTCTGAAGAAATAGTTCATAATAGCTATGATTATGAGAAATATGATAAACATGCCCACAGACAAACCTTGCATTCAGCCACGGTTTCTATTTAATCTTGCAACGCAGAGAAACTATAATTATTAAACCACTAAACCTGTTGTAACATGTATTCTCATTGCCCATAATATTCATTTTTATTCAAGGATTTCTTTGACAATGCTTCAAAAGTGGACCATTCACTCTATCAGATTTTCTTTTAAAAAACCGGACCACAACGCTTTTATCGGAATACACGGGAAAACCCACAACCGAACCATAAGAACAGACTTCAAACACTATACACCCGGATCTATAATCATCGTCGGGTCCACTCATCGCCCCTTCGCATATCGCATGTCGCTTGACTTTCTACAACTGCTGATTGCAATTTGCAATTAGCCGACCCAAAAATATGTCATGTTTAATAGTTCTGGCGGGTTCCCCATATCCCATCGCGCCTTATGTATAGTCCTTGGGCTCCCCCAATTGTGATTTGAGATAGGCCGTTCCTAAAATATATATGCGTTGCGGTTAATAATGCTGGTGGGTCTGCCATATTTCATTGTGCTTTATGTATAGCACTGAACTATGCCGATTGCAATTTGCGATTGGGGAAGCGGACCCAAAAAACATGTGTTATGTTTAATAATCCTGGCGGGTCTGGTGGATTGTGGTCTGACTTATGTATCAGCATTGAAAGTGTCGACTACGATAAGCGATGAAGGCATGCATTGAGAGATGTGTAAAGACCGAGGAAGCGCAAAAAGGGTAAGTTATGCATATTTGTATAGTATTTCTATTGTCAAAGCATTGATATAGATATAACGACGTGATAGGAGGTTTTGAGGGTTGAGTCCATATACTACACCCATAGCAAAGAGTGGGGGTTGGTTATATTTGTGGGCATAGAGCACCATGAAGGTTTATGAGAATTGAAAAGGTTCTGATGAAGGATATGGATGAAGGGTTAGACTGAGCTATAAATGAATCATGCCACAGAGATTTATTCAAGGGGGGTCTTAACCATTAAGAATTGAAGATTTGACTTGATAGAGAGTTAAAATCCCTGGAATAAAAATAGATCATTCAAAGAGTTATCATTCGAAGAAATAAAAGATCAAACTTCTAGGGGACCCATTCAAATTTTCTACTAGAACAGGTTTTAATAGGGTGGTGGTTGTGGCCACAACACGTCCACCTTGGCCCTTATCATTGTCGATTCCCTCCTTGGTAGAAACTCATAACCTCTGTCCTAGGATTCCTCAGCGCAATTCGAATTGGTGATCTCCAACAGTGGTTGAAGTTGCTTGAAATTGGAAGGAACGACTTGCTTCTTTAACGGATTCTCATTATTGTCTTCATCTTCTTTCGAATGGGAATGAACATCTAATCAGATCAAGAGATTTCCTAGCTTAGTATGAAGTAGAGAGATGTTGCATTGGAAAGGAACCAAACTATAAAGTCGTGAACAAGCATGTAACAGACTTGTAATGTCCTGGACCTCTTGAAATGCACCTATGAGAATTTGCTTGTATTAGTTAGCAGTAGAAATTGTATGTAATTATTGCAGGCTTATCAAAGATTGCGTCTTCGTTTTCATAAGAATTTTACTCCAAGGTTCGTGTACTTATGTTGAATGGTTTGCGGCTAAAGCAATGTGTCATGTGCATTGAACAATTTGTGTTGAATTGGTAGCACTTGGTTATCACTCCCTTCAAATTTGTATGTGAATTCATTATCAATAGTTATATGTTGTAATGCATGTGTCTAGTCATGGTTGAATACCAATTAACTTTTTCCTTGATTTGTTTCATTTTTTCCAAAATTTGTGTATACCTTAGTTATACATTGGAGACTATTTATATGAGCGTTATGCCAATTGGAGACTTACGCAGTGAAGTTGTATTAGACATTGGTTATTCTTTGCATGTTATTGTTGCATTGATTAAAGATTGAATGTTGTGCATTGATTTCCCTTCTTGAAGACCGTGTTT
This sequence comes from Pinus taeda, assembly GCA_000404065.3. NCBI lineage: Eukaryota > Viridiplantae > Streptophyta > Pinopsida > Pinales > Pinaceae > Pinus > Pinus taeda. The sequence goes on along the minus strand of APFE030376062.1, from coordinate 193,754 downwards.
GTGTTAAAGCAATGAATGTTGAATCATTCGTGAATGACATATAAGTTTTTGAATATGCCTTGGTGAATGATATTAAATTGCTTGATGTGTTATATTGACTATTGCATGAATAGTTTTTTTCTAAATGGTTAAAATTTACCATTTATTAAAGTTATTGAGAACTCTAATCATATCTACTGCTAGAAGACACAGTTAATATTAGTGAACACACTTTCTGACATGAGAATTTGTCCTCAAAATGCATAGGAAAAGATTGAATTTTTACAACTTGAGTCACAGGTACAACAAAATGAACTACAATAGTGTAGATATCATTTTGAATTGGTCTTTGTTCAAAGAAATCCCCTGTTTAAGTTTGATACAAACTACTATGAGAAACCGTCAAGTGATCAAGTTAGTGAAGTTAAGGTTGATCCCCATCAAGTGTCAATTTTAGGTGTTGTTTAGCATAAAGATGCAACGGTTTAGGTTCCACTTCCCAAGCCAATCATCAGATCTTGGGAATAGCTTGTCAACAACAAGAACATAATAGGTCTTGGATATGGTAAGGAGGTTTCCTTTCATACTCCAGACTACTCAAAGCCCATAAAATATCAAAGTGTTAGATTTCATAAGGACAACTCATCTTCACCTTCTACTCTTCCTCCTTCACAAAATATTGCCAAATTTTAACATTGTCAACGAGTTGGCCATGTGAAAGATCATTGTTTTGATCTTCACTCATGCAAGCATTGTGGTCATTACACTTAATCTTCAAATAAATGCTTCAAAAACATGCCTCCTACAAGAACAAATATTCACCTTGGAAGGATCACTTCTTGGCAATGGGCTTCAACAACCAAGAAGATATTTCGGTCATAGGTCAAGATTTCTTCTAGAGTATTAAAAAGTCTTTCAGGTGAGTTTTCTTCATCTTCTCACCTTGTATCTGATAGGGGGAATTGTTAAAATTGGAAACTAGGGCCAAACTCGATCTGAGTCATCTTATTAATGGAAGCTGATATTTTTCTTGGATCCCTCTCATCAAGAGGTGTAGGATTGATCTAAAGATCATCCGATTCCGATAAGTATTCTTGGACATATGAATTTATTTGTGTTATGGGACAATTCATCAAGGTCAGCCAGCAACCAAATAAACCCCACTTGTGCTCAACGTTTTAGTATAAATAAAGGTGGCCTTCAAGTCATTTTCAACACACTTAGGATATCTTCCTCTCTACTTGTCTTTAGGTTTTAGTAGGTGGAGATATCATAAGGGATAAGTTTGCCCTAATCTAGAGGGAAGAAGCCAGAACTGTCGGAGTAGCTGAAACTGTCAGAACTGCCGAGAACATCCGAAACTGTCGGGAACAGCCAAGAATAGCCGAAACTGTTGGAACTGCTGGGAACAGCCGAGAACAGTTAGAACTGCCAGAACTGTCGAGAACTGCCGGAACTGTTGGGAACTGTTGAAAACCGTCAGAACTGCCGAGAACAGCGGGAACAATCAGAACTGCTGAAACAGTTGAAACTATCGAGAACTGTGGGAAATGTCGGAAACGGCCGGGAACTTCCGGAAAAGCCGAAACTGTCGGAACTGTTGGAACAGCCAGAACTGTCGAGAACTACCAGGAACTGTCGGAACTACCGGAACTACTGGAAACTGCCAAGAACTTTCGGGACTTTCAGAACTGCCGGGAACTTCCGAGAATTTCCGAAACTGTCGGAACTGCCGGGAACTACCGAAACTGCAGGAACTGTCGGAACTGCCGGGAACAACCGGAATTGTCAAAACTGCCAGGAACTATCGAAGCATCTGTCTCTGAAGGAGAGAAACATGCAAGGGACAACTAACTAACATTGGGACAGTTGTACTGTACTTAGCAGCAAATACACCAAGCATGCAATATTACAACTAGCATGCAAGGGACAGCTAGCATGCAACAACAAGCATACTAAGGACAACAAGCATGCTAGGGACAACAAGCAAGCAAGGTGCAGCCAAAGCATAGGTCAGTAAGGCAACATGGTGTAGCAATGGCAGATAATGCAATGCAGTGATGGGTATAATCATGATTAATGAAGCGTGATGAGATGCAGCGTAGTGATGATGGGTGCAACATGGTGCATCGCAGTGAGGTGTAGCATGATGACGAAATGCAGCACAACGATAGGTGAAGGAGTCACCTTGGAGAATCAGTTGAAGCAGCGTGTCATCAACTGATCTCATGTATCATCTTCTTAGAGATGACCTCTGCTCTTATCTAGATAAGTCAAATTGTTGACTTTTGTTGTAAACATACTATCTCTTTCTCTCTTTCTGTTGAACTATTGAAGAACATATAAGAAGAATTGATCAAGGGTTTCCCCACATTGGGGTTTGTCCCTGGCTAGCACCACATCTTGTGTCCTCTTATCTTGGATTCTCTTCTGCGATTTATGTTTATGTTCTATCTGCAGTTTACTTTGATGCACATGTGATTGTTAATCTGTAAAAGTTATTGAGCTAACTATGAAAATTGAAATAAATTTCTCTAAGCATAGAACATACCTAAAATTAACATGGTATCAGAGCTGAGGTGAAGACAATTCCCAAGCAAGAGTGAAAGAGAAATCACCGAAGACAGTTGGGAAAGGACAAAAGGATCAGTGGATTCCTCATCCCTCTTCAAATTCATCGAGTGTGAAATCGAAGTAGAGAATACTATCATAATGGCATAGCGGAAGTTTCTGATGGCCTACCTAAAGATCATTTCATTGGGAAGTACAGACCTAAGGGTGGAAGGAAAGGCATATGTCTTGGTTGCAATAAGTTCAGCCATTATGCGAAGGAGTGTCTGAATGGGAGAGACATAACCCTTGATGAAGATAACAATCATTCCAGTGACATCTTCAATGATCAAAGGAATGACAGGTAATGCAGGTCATCAAGGAAACAACTGACTCTTTAGAGAAAGCTAGGAACCCCAGGTATGAAGAATCAAATGTTGTTTCTAATAAAATAAAGAAGAATTATCTTGTATTGGCCCTCTCCTTCAGATTCTTTGGGAATCTGGCTTACTGATCATAGTGCTTCAAGGCACCTTGTCAGATAGAAGGGTGTTATCTCGAATTTGGTAGAGACGGAAACTACTGTGGGATTATACTTGGAGTCGATGCCACCTATCCCGGAAAAGGTGTAGGGAATGTTACCCCTCAATTGAATGAGGGTAACTCTATTCATTTACAAAATCTCTTTATGTACCTGATCGCAAGAAGAAGCTGGTGTCCATTTCGGCAATGGAAGTCAAAGGTTACAGGGTGGTACTCATCGATGGAAAGGTACATGTTTGAAAATATAATTTTCAAAGATGTTTTTGAGTTCAGGGTTGTATCAAGTTGCAGGAAGTCCACTAGGGACCGTCTCCATTAACACATAGCACCAGAGGTCTGTGAGTCAGATGGTGACAGGGATGCTTGAATTCAAAAAGAGCATGAAAGTACATGTCTAAGATGTACCAAAGGAAAATCTGACAAGGAGACCATTCCCGTCATGTAGCAGGTCCATGGGTTTGGAACAACCTGAGGGGTTTGAGATTCATGATCAAGAATCTCACATATGCAGGTGGAAGAAATCCCTCTATGGCTTGAAGCAAAATTCCTCGAGCATAGTATGAGAGGATTGATCGCTGTCAGATGACGCTAAGATTCACTAAGAGTGAAGTCGATCCAAACCATTGTTTGAAGGTTGTGGATGATAGACCTCTCATTCCCGCACCTTCTAACAATGATCTATTTCAAACAGGTGCAGACCCTCTCACTTGCAGAAGTAAGACGGAGTTGGATTCTGGATGTGGAATGGTAAACTGCAAGCCCATGACTACCTCGAGGATCTTAACTTTCAAAAGTTATATGGTACTGATGTCGAACCAGATTTGGGAAATGCCTCTGAGTTTCATAAACTCATTCATGTTGATGTTCTTGGTGAACTTTCGTCTGGACATATGTTTTGCAGTTAGCATGGTGAGCTCATATTTGGTTGAGCCTCACTGGATTGGTGCCAAGAATCTTCTATGATATCTTTGGGGTACAATCTCTCATGGATTGAGATACACTGTCGGAAATATGAAACTGCATGATTATTCGAATGCTGACTGGGCAGGTAGTGTGGAGGATCACTAGAGCACTTACTAGTGTTGGTTCTCTTTGGATTCTGCTTCGATATCATGGATGAGCAAGAAACAAATGTCGGTTGCTATAATCACCGCCAAGACCGAATACATAGCTACGAGTATGATCTCGTGTGAAGCTGCATGGTTGCATAAGCTCTTAAGTGAGTTGTTTGTACACATGATGAATACTAATGTGATTCTCTGTGACAAACAGGGGGGGAATTCGACTATTGAGGAATCCCATATTCGATGTTTCCTCCATCAGATAGACATTAGATACTGCCTTATATGGGATATGGTAAGTCAATGAGCGAGGAGGCTCCATCGCATTGAGACTGATGTATAGGTCGCAGACATTTTGTCAAAGCCCTGGGGAAAGGTCAAATCTGTGACTTTCCCGAACGACTTGGAGTCGTTGAGAGACCTTCTTATAAGGGTCTTGCATGTTGCATGCATAGAGCTATGGGAGATCTGGGGAGCTTGGGGTACTTACTGGAGCAACATACGACCACAGGGTGTCTCACCCTCCCCTAGTGGTGTGCTATGTACAAGATGATAAGTTCAACCTTCCCTTGTGATACCTCATGGCGACTGTGAAATAGGATGATTAGTTCCCCTGTGGGCTGGGATGATTAGTTCTCCTGTGGCAACTATGGAACAGGTTGATTAGTTCTCTTGTGGGCCAGGATGATTAGTTCTCCTATAGGTCGAGATGATTAGTTATCCCGTGGAAACTGTGGAACAAGATGATTAGTTCTCCTGTGGATCGGGATGATTGGTTCTCCCATGACGACTGTGGGTCAGGATGATTCGTTCTCCTGTGGACAAGATGATTAGTTCTCTTGTCGAGGCATCCTACCCATGCAGTTTGGGACTCATGGGAAGTACCTCTCATCTGACCAATGAGCAAAGAAATGGGGTTAGAGACCATAGTAGTACTATCGATGGACGCATCGTTGTATCTACCATACTCCCTATGCTAGGATGACCTCCATTTATTTGGGATCAATCTGGGACCAATGAAACTGATCTGGGATTAGTATGAATGATTTGAGACACTCTCTTGTGATATTGATCTGGGATCAATAAAACTGACTTCGAGTCAGTAAGAGTGATGTGACCCACTCTCTTCAGATGAAATTGACTTCAGGTTAGTAGAGAATGGTATGAGACATTCTCGATCAATTCTTCTTCTTCATTGTTCATTAGAGCAAAGCAAAGGAGAGCATAGCAAAGTAGAGCTCAGCAAAGCAGAGCTCAGCAGAGCAGAGCAATGTAGGGCACTGATGGCAGAGATAGTACAGTCAGACATATGAATCAGCGCATGGAGTTCTCCCTAGTTGAGAGGGAGTGTTAAAATTGGAAACTAGGGCCAAACTCCATGTGGGTCATCTTATTAATGGAAGTTGATATTTTTCTTGGATCCCTCTCATCGAGAGGTGTAGGACTGATCTAAAGATCATCCGATTCCGATAAGTATTCATGGAGATATGAATTTATTTGTGTTATGGGACAATTCGTCAAGGTCGGCCAACAACCAAATAAACCCCACTTGTGCTCAATGTTTTAGTATAAATAGAGGTGGCTTTCAAGTCATTTTCAACACACTTGGGATCTCTTCCTCTCTACTTGTCTTTGGGTTTTAGTAGGAGGAGATATCCTAAGGGATAATGCTGCCCTAATCTAGAGTGCAGAAGTCGGAACTGCTGGAACTGTCGGAACAACCAGAACTGACAGAACTGTCGAGAATAGTCGGAACTGTTGGAATTGCCGAGAACTATAGAGAACAACCAAAACTGTCGGGAACTGTCGAGAACTGCCGGGAACTACCGAGAACAAGCGGGCACTGTCGAGAACAGTCGAAACAAGTCAGAACTGTCGGGAACAGTCGACACTACGAGGATTGCCGGAACAACGGAAATCGCCGAGAACTACCGGGAACAGTCGAAACAACCAAAATAGCCGGAACAGCCAGGAACTATCAGAACTGCCGCGAATAGCCAGAACAGTCGGAATTGTCGAAATTTCCAAATCTGTCGAGAACTGCCAGAACAGTTGGAACTGTCGGAACTACCGGAACTGTCGGAACTACCAAGAATAGTCGGAATTGTCGAAACTGCCAAGAACTGTCAAAACATCTGTCTCTAAAGGATAGCTACATGCAAGAGACAGTTAGCTAACATTGGGATAGTTGTATGGTAGTTAGCAGCAAATATACCAAGCATCCAATGTTACAACTAGCATGCAAGGGACAGCTAGCATGCTAGGGACAACAAGCAAGCAAGGTGCAGCTAGAGCATAGGTCAGTAAGGCAACATGGTTTACCAATGGCATATAATGTAGTACAGTGATGGGTATAATCATGACTAATGAAGCATGATGAGATGCAGCATAGTGATGATGGGTGTAGCATGGTGCAACATGGTGAGGTGCAACATGATGACGAAATGCAGCACAACGATAGGTGAAGGAGTCCCCTTGGAGAATTAATTGAAGCAACATGTCTTCAACTGATCTCATGTATCATCTTCTTAGAGATGATTTCTGCTCTTATTTAGATAAGTCAAAGTGTTGACTTCTGTTGTAAACGTACTATCTCTCTCTCTGTTGAACTATTGAAGAACATATAAGAAGAATTGATCAAGGGTTTCCCCGCATTGGGGTTTTCCCTGGCTAGCGTCACATGTTGTGTCCTCTTGTCTTGGCTTGTCTTCTGTGATTTATGTTTATGTTCTATCTGTAGTTTACTTTAATGCCAATGTGATTGCTAATCTGGAAAATATATTGAGCTAACTGTGAAAATTGAAATAAATTGCTCTAAGCATAGAACATACCTAAAATTAACAGGAATTGATGGTCATCTACAAGTTTCAAAGCTAAATCAAGTAAGCTTGAGCCACAATCTGAACCTGCTTTCTGAGCCAACAGCCAAAGACAACCTTACCCAAATTCAGAGTTGTAGCTAGAGACAAGAAAGCCCCTAAGAATGCCTTTGGTTGGTTGTCTTCCTTAAACCACAATAGGTTGTAGACCTCCCTTTGTCTAGGTTGAAGGTCTCCCTCTTTAGAGAATTAGGGACACTTTCTCTAGCAGAAGATTTAAGCTTATTACAGATTTGTAAGAGTTCCAGGAACAACACTAAGCATTCCAAGTTGAGACACTAATGGTCTACCTTTTCAAAACCAAAAAATGGGAGCACTTCCTCTAGCAGAAGACTTCATCTTCTTACTAGATTTGGAAGAGTTCAAGAACTACATTAAGCATTCTAGTGTTGGTGGTCATCCTTCAACCACCGTTGGTTGAGACCTTGAGTTCTCTCACCTTATGTCATCATCTTAGAGAGCACATTCAACTTATTATTGTCACACATTGTTGTATTTTTGTATTAGAGTTCTCTTCTTAGACTCGTATATACCCCTTCGGATTAAGGGGAGAATATTGGACACTTAATCCACTAAGGATTGGTGTGGAATGTAAATAGTCACCGAAGTCCAAGAGACCACCTGACATAGGAAGACCAAAGGTCACAAGAATGGAATATAAATATACATCTTTATTAATAAAAATGTATTCACATTTATCGTATTTATCCTATTTAATTAATTGTACACTATTCTCGTGTGTTTAACATTATTTCTCACACTATCATTAAAACATTATATAGTTTATCGTATTTTTACCACTTATATATAAAACAACAAACCTAAAGTATCAACATAAAATACTCATTGCAATTTAGAGGTTTTCAAATAAGGAATAATATCCCCACATCCTAAATTTGTTACCAAAGTAGATAATGATATTCCAAGCTTGTACGATTCGTTAAAGAGTAACCATCTCCCTAGGTTTACGTGATAGTTATTTGTTCACTACCCAATAATTATGACAAAAATTTAAAAATTTATGACGACATAAGAATAGTATGGTGATGGTGAGCTTGTTCGTCTTTCCAACCGGTCAAATACCATACCCTGGTCATGATGTACATTTAGTTAACATCGAAAACTCACATGCTTCAATCATCATAATCATAATTGTGTACTTGCACGATTTGAAAAGTAAAATGCCCACACCACACCACACCACAAGAAGAAGAAGACGACAGCAGAGTTAATTAAAGCGTTACGGGGATTCTAAAGAATGATCTTTAGACTTAATTTGCAGTCTACCAAAGGCTTTGGTACATTTTTAAACAATCATCTTTTGATTTTATTTATTCTATAAAACTTTGGGTTTGTTGGTTATATTTTGATTTGATTTATGTCTACTAAATACTTTGGTACATTTTTTAAACTATCATCTTTTGATTTTATTTATTCTAGTTCTAGTAAAACTTTGTTTGGGTGGGGTGGGTTTTAAATAATCATCATCTTTTGATTAGACTTATTCGAGTAAAACTTTGTTTGGTTTTAAACCATCATCTTTTGATTAGACTTATTCGAGTAAAACTTTGGGTGGGTTTTAAACCATCATCTTACGTTATTGTTTCATTTCAACAACTTGAAGGAAAGATTGTAGCATTTCCGGCAACTTTTAAAAGAATATTAAAATATTTTCCACTGAGGAACCTTTGAAAATATTGCAGAATTTCTCACCGACGATATATTTAAAAGGAAGTGTGCGTGGGCATATTCCAGGGTATGTATTTAAAAGGAAATGGAATCGGCTTCAATTTTTTATACCAAATTTTGACTTAAGTGCATCAATAATATATATGTTATAATCTGGCAAAAAGTTAAAAAACGAGGAGCAGGCTGCAATGTAGTGGGGATCTGGCAAAAAGTAGAAAAAACAAGGAGCAGGCTGCAATGTAGTGGGCACTAAATCAATCAACTGCGTGCAGCTTCCTCCAGTGAAGTGCAGGAAGTTAATAAAGGGAAAGTAGGACAACACCTTTATATGTAACGAAAAAACATACATCACATTGTACATCAATCAAAACATGTTCCGATCACTGCGCAGAAGACACTAAACTGACGCTGCAGTCTATGTTCCATCTGTTTCCACGATTTTGGACAAAACTCGTATCTAAATATTTATGGTGTTGGCTGTATGAGATGAGATATGTTGAGTGGATCTGTAGTGATCCAAAAATCAAATCATCCCTAATTCTGTAGAATTGTTGTTGTTGTTGTTGTTGGTGGCTACCTTGAGATGTCGGACTTGGAGGAATAGTCTAATTGTTCTTTCTCCCAACTCAACTGAGATGCAACGCCATGATGCATTGGAACGTACTCCTGCAATGCCATGTTGTCATACTCAACTTTTAACAATGTAAGAATGGAACTTAGATTTCATCAAATTTGTTTTGTTTAACAATGTAAGAATGGAACTTAGATTTCATCAAATTTGTTTTGTTTAACAATGTAAGAATGGAACTTAGATTTCATCAAATTTGCTATGGAAGATGTATTAACTTCTTTGCAAGATCAATAATCTACCTTTCTAACAACCTCTTCAAGAACCTGCCTGCAAGTGTAAAGTTTAAACTGCATGTTGAGATGTCACTAACTTTGGCTTAATATACATTTGAGAGCATCACGGAACCCAATAATTTAAGAGATGCTGGTATGGAAATGACTGACCTATGGTGATGTAATCAGTCATACAGTGACCTACGAAAAGAGTTTTGTGAACACTATAACAGAATCCAAGTTTTGTAATGTGTAAAACACGTGCATATTTTCCCATTGGATTCCATGTGTCCTAAATATAACACAGAGGGTAACATGTAATTGGTTTTACCCGAAGCATTATTAAAATATGTCACATTTGAACACAGTTTTCTGTACATGGATTATAACATCTCTAATCGGTTTTGCTAGCGTATTTAGCCTTCGGATTCCATTTGTCCTAAATATGACCGAGATGGTATGGTAATGTAGTATAACACAGGTGTAAAATATAATTGGTTTTGCCACTAGCATGCTCCAAATATTATGCGTCTGAACAGAGTTTTCTCTAGTATTCAGTATAGATTCATAGTCCTAGGTTTGTTAAACATTAGAAGGGATTAAAAAGAAATTCATACTTACAAATATTATGATAGGGATTAAAAAGAAATCCATACTTGTAGATATTATGATAGGGATTAAAAAGAAATCCATACTTGAAGATATTATGATTAAAAAAAATGAATCTGTAACTGAAAACAATTGTATCTTCACTGATGGATCTAGCCACAAGCATATAACCGAAATGAAAAACCCAGACGCACTTTTATTTATGCTTAACGAAATCAAGGTTAGTATCAGTTTATGCTAAATTATCTTATTATAAAATATAATAAAATGATCAATGGATTCACATAGCATTGTAGCCCTATTGTAATGGAGGGAAATGAATAAGAAAAATGTACAAGTATGTGAGGTTTTTCTATGGCAGCGGCATATATTCTAGTTATACTCAATACCATCATTCCTGCATGCATGTTTAATACGCAGTAGTCTATAATGCGACTTTTTGAAAGACTTTCCGGCGGATTTTTCTGGTCAAAATCCGGCAGCAATTCATTGGAATCCCAAGTTTGATAGGTAGTTTCTGCACAATCAATGGCTCCCAGGGGTTTTTCAGGGCGCTGAATCCAAATATGCAGTTAAAAAACCATTTTAACTGTTAAAACTCAAGATTCAACCTCATTTCTTCCGCCGGATTCCATCACCGGAATCTCCAAAAAGTCGCATTATAGACAACTCCAGTTATTAGTATGTACGACAGATGAAAGTGGTGTAGCCAGCCACTTACTTCCAATTTTCGTACTAATTCGCTAGCACTTGGTGCAGAAACGATGATATGACGAGCAGCAGTCGTAATAAATCCCTCCTCAACAGCTTTATCAATGAAGGATAATAAAGAGTTGTAGTAACTGTCCACGTTCAACAAACCTACCTGTCAGCAGAACAATAACTCCAGTAAAAATTACGAAAACTCCAGGTCTACCCATCATATTTAAAATGTCAACAATAACTTCGTGGCTTTGGAACAGTTCTACATCTCGCACCGCGATAGGGAGGGGCTTTTTACGTAACATGAAGCAATTTATCACTTACTGGCTTGTCGTGAATGCCGAGTTGAGCCCACGTTATGACTTCCAATAGTTCTTCCAATGTTCCGTATCCACCTGCCCTCACACCTCAATATTGATTCATAAGTACATTACAAATACATTTACACCGACTAGTACTACTACAAATAAGCTGTAACCCAATCATTCCACATTTACAACAAAGAGCTTAAACTGCAAGATTGGCAATCCTATGTTGGAGGAAAACCGATAGCATATGTACAAACCTAACCCAAGTAGCAGAATTGGCATGTAAACGAACTGAATGATGTACTTTCTTTATCCTATTAATGAAAGCTTTTTCTCTGTTCGAAAAAACAAAAAAAAATTTAAAAATGTACGAACCTGGCAATGCTATAAAAGCATCTGCTTGACGAGCCATCTCCGCCTTCCTTTGATGCATATCAGACACAGCTCTCACCTCTCCTACTGTTTCTCCCGAAATCTGGAATTGATAATACTCAATATACTTGGGTTTTCTTATGATAACAGTGCACCAAAACATAAAATATTACTTGTCCTACAAATGTGGATTGAAGATTGGGTGAGTGCATAACAGTGATAGCTAGTCTAGTCCGTAATTTGTTTTTAATAGCGAAGCTGTCCCAGAGTAAGCAATCTAAAAGCACAAGTATTGTATATATGCACGAATTAGACAAGTATAACTCAACACGTCTTACATACTAAAGCTGCCTGTTACACGATATGATCGCATGCTCACCTCTATGCAGAAGGATCTGAATAATGGAGACTTGATGCAGCAAACAAAAATATATATGAAAAGCACGCTTATTCAATATGGCATTAGTAATATTACCTCTCGAGGCATTAGAGTCTTTGGAATTACCCTGCCATTTAGTGCACAAACAATTGCAGAAAGTTTAGCTCTATGTTGAATGCTGTAACTAGACATTTATTTCCTATAATTACTGTATTAACATCTCTAGATTTAGACACTGTTATGCTCAAGTAACAAAAATTAAAGAGTGATAGCCTCCGTTATATAATATTCCAGGGGCCTAGGACTTGCAGTGGGGGAGCCCAGAGGCAGAACAAACTGTAGATAATTAAGAATAATAAAATGTAAACAGCTTACCCCAGCACATGGCGACCACCATCATGCACTGCTTGCGAAATGAGCCCCATCAGTCCCACACTGCCTCCTCCATAAACCAAATCAATTCTTCTTGAAACCTGCCAAAACCATAAAACAAAAGAAACAAAAAAATTCAAAGTTATATATTGTCCAAAGTTATATCAATCCTAAGTTGAAATTCAGTACAAAATTGACCGCATATGCACAGCATTCTATCACTCAATAGATGAGATTTAAAGCAACCCTGTATATGTACAGAGTCTGTAACAAATTTTCCGTACAAATCTGTTTCCACGAGCCGTATGCAGAATTAGCAAACGCACGAGAAGAGGTATGGTTATAAACATACATGATGCTGCTGTCCAATATCAGTGTGAATTCGGTTGGGAGTGCAACTACATAAAACTCCTATAAAATGACCTGTGGAAACCCAGAATATCTATTTATAGTATGTACACCTCGAGATTCAGACAACACAGAGCCCCCAAAAAACTAAGAAGACTCGATAATTGTTCATAAGGTTGTTTGCAGAATTTAAACTACACCTCAAATTTACCATTAAAACGTTAAATATAAAAATCCCTAACATTATTACAGCGAGAGTCTGTTGGGAAAACACTAAAAACCCAAATCAGAGACGAGCGGTTTGTGCGAGTCAAACATCCAAGACCAGTCGAGAACCGGGAGCAGTAACCGCCTTAAATGAGACAAAATTATGTTGAAAGATAAAATTGAGGCACATAAGCTTCAATGCTTAGTCTACACGACCTCAATACAATATAACAGAAAAGGAAGAGCATCGATAATTAAGGCTGAGAATGCATTTTTAACGTGTTTACATAGCAGTTATACCAGTTCTTTGCCAAGCTCAATGGCAGCTTCCTGGTAGCTCGTTTTCTTGCCGGGACTGCTTCCACAAAACACGCACACTCTCTGAAACCTTGACATCTTTATGAGTCGTCCGGGAAGTCTCAAGTGTTATAGTCTCATGAAATACAACAGCCTAATATAGTCTGGTATAGTGAAAGAGGCACAAGTTATCATGTCAATCTGCGTGTCCACACCACCAGTACCTTTAATTATTCACCTATTCTCGCACACCAGTTGTGTTGTTCAAACTTCACACAGGTGCAGAGTCAGCTCTGCCCTTAATGAATCTTCTCTATTCTATTTTAACCTAGCCTAGCATAGAGGGACGGACGGAACCTATTAACCAGTCCCATTCAATTCAGCGCCAATGGATAATTTGCTTCCGGCTCAAATAGCGTACACCCTTCCCAATATTCCTCCTCCCAGTCTTCAATGATTAATGGCGACAGAACTTCCAGCCCCGCCAATCCGAAGAGCAGTCAGTTGACAACTGGTGGTCGGGACTTGGGACTTCCAACACTCTGTTCGCCTCTGAATCATTTCAAAGGTCGGTGGGTTTGTGACGGGATCCGGTTCGCTAACTGCTGTCTTAATCACATCTAACCTACTCCGACACTTCACGTTTTCAGCATCTGTGGTTTTGGGCATTTGGCACTGCGATTACTTATACTAATTTACCTTAACATTGAGAAAATAAAAAAGGTTCAAAATTAGATTGAGATTTTAAGTACTGGGTTGTAAATGGCGAAACAATATAAAGCCCGGCCCATTCCCAACTGGTAGTCATTATTTCAAAGGTCAGCCCCTCCCTCCGACTGCAATGCAAACCTCGTTGATGATTTATGGATGTGACTTGGCTGGCAAAGTACCCCACCGCACTCGCATAAAATACAAACATGCCACTTGTTCCGGTTCACTGGAAAATATCTGGATCAACGTTCCTTTGCGACATATCAACTCGCATTTGCCGGTTTTCCTCAATATTATTTACACTCGGTTTATATTTCACAAAATATAATTCCGAATTATTATAATACAATCCTATTATATTAATAACAATTTCAATTTCAATTGCAATGTAGTTTATTATAGGGTGTAGTGCAGTCGTGTTTGTTAATAATATTTGTGGTTGGAATAGTTGAGCCAAAGGATCGTTGAGCGGTGAAGCCGAAAAGCGAAAACACGTACTTGTGTAGTGTGAATTTTTAATATAAAGGCCTGTCCACTCAATCACCACCCCTGATCCATAGTCCCAGCCGGATAGTTATTTGTAACGCGGACCGCGGTAGCCGGTGGTGCTTTTTTCAGACGAAACGCGACTCTGCCCAAATTTCCAAATACGACACGCATGATAATGTTTGCTCCTCTATATGTGTAGAGGCCACCCCACCGCACCCCCGTGACCCCACTACAGCCTGCTGCCACTGCCACGGTTCATATGGCCCCATTGCCCTTTTCTTTAATAATTTGAATTCTCTCTCGTGTTTACCTTTAATTTACCCCTCCAAGTCCAAGTCCAAGTCCAAATTCTCCACCACCCTCCAGGACGAAATGATTATAAAATCTCAACTACTTAATTACCTTGGCACACTTTAATTAAATAAATAATATTCTGCACATCGTCTACACACTGACTCTCACAACGAAGAAGACGTCTGGAGGAAGCAACAACCCAAAAGGTACAAAAAAATAATGAATTTAGAAAAGCTAAAAGAAAAGACAAAAGCGGGCAAGAGGAGAAGTAATTTATGGAAGCCAAGCGGGGGCCGCACGCGCGGAGCGCCAGGCTTCAGCCCCGCTCCGCGTGACCTGGCATTGTCAATCCCTCAGTACAGATGCCAGCTGGAAATGCAGCCAATCGCAGGTCTGCTGACCCTCCATTATCATCGTCATGCCATGCCATGCCTCACCTTATTCATCTCATCACAGCTTCCCTTCCACGTAAGCCACCTGTTCATAATGTAAAAGAAAAAGCCTGTTTATTTATAACTATACTCACTGGTTGGACGGCTATATGTTACGGACAATATGAACAGAGGAGGCTCTGCTACCCTGCTTTAACTTTTTCATTTATAGTTACAGACTAGAGTTACATGGTTGGGTTGGCTAACGGTCGGGGACCAGAGCCCAGCGCCTGGTTCCAATGTGATTTGACGTAGGTGGCAGGTGAAAGACGACGATTCATGGAGTACGAGACGTAAGAAGCGGGAGTATTAAATGCGTAAGGGCCCGTATGGCCCCCGGAGAAAGTGGTTGAAATACGGTTTGGACCCCAATCTTGAACAAGGCGCCACGAACGGCGCACACGAACGGTCAGCCGCCGGCAATGATGAGGTGGGCCCACCTGCCCTGCCCAACGGGCTTTCCCCTCCCCGCTCCGGGATCGCCAAGAATCTACCGCCCGTCCGTCAGATGGCGGACCTGACATTACCACCGACGCCTGGAAATCTCCAAATTCTCTACGCACTATTACCTCTCAAACGCCTCAAGCTTGGCCCCACAGTCCAGTAGGACGAGTGAGTCACCGTGCGGGGTGCGGTGGGCCACATCTTCTAATTGTAATCCACTGGAATAGTATTAACTGCAAAGGCAGGCTTCTAGGGATGAGGGTAGGTCCCGTGAGAGTGTATAGTTTTTAGGGAGGGCTTATTCGTTCATAAGTCTGGTGGGGCCGAGGCGGAGGCCAGCTTTCCTCTTCAGTCTCCGACAAAGAAAGACAAGCAATGCTTAAATTAAAGTAATTATTGAACCCATATCACACTTGTCACTCAGCCTCAGCTCCTTCAAAAAGTGGCATCGCAACCACGTTCCTAAAAGGAAAACCCTAAGGATGGATCCCTTTCCGTCCTTTTGGGGAACCGAAAAGAAATTCCTTAGTGCCAACAGTACCGGACTTTTGCTGTAATCTGCTTTTCTTCCCATTCTATTCATTCTTTTACCTAACACACGCTAAGAAGAAATTAGCCCAGCATACATGGAATATGCGGTTCCTTATTCTAATGGAATCATTACTTTACAATAAAACTTATATTTTATATATCAATCATAGAATATGGAATCATTACTTTACAATAAAACTTATATTTTATATATCAATGATAATGAAAAAAATAAACAAAATTGTTTTAACATTTACTAGGTTAAAGATAGTTTATGGGACAGATTGCCTTGTTGACGTATTTAGTCATTTTCCTTTGAAGCCTCATAATAAGTGCTCCAAGTGTTTTGACAAACCCCTCACTAAATAGATTATCTCAAGAGCTAGCTGCCATAATATCTCCATAACTTTCCGTGTTGTCTTTGAAGACCTCACATTCTAAAATCAAATGCTTTTCTATTTCCACTTTTCTAGAAGAACAAAAAATACATATTCTTTCCTCCCACACTTCTTTCGGCGTTTTCTAGCAACCTGTTTCACAATGGAGTCGATGAGAATTACTCCGTAACTGAGCAATAAGAGTTTTGGCTCTCCAAGAAATATTGGCCTCTATCTACGTTTTTTGTTAATGACTATGAGTGAGATTAAATACTTCAATATAGTATTTTTTCTTTCTCCATAGCTCCTTATCCCAAGTACGGTTGTGGAACTTATCCATAACAAAAGCTTTTATCTCTTTGGTGTTTATGGGACACATATTCAAGCAAATACCCTATTTACTAAACCATTTGTTATTTCACTGCATCTAAGCCTTTTTTATTTTGCACAACATGTCATTAAAGACAACCTTAAGCCATCTGCCCTCTTCCATTTGCTCAATTTTTTTAAATACATTATGACGCGCACCATAACAATTGCTTCAATAGTAGCAACCCCTGTTTCACTTAACTAGATAGCATAAGGAACTGCACTTTTAACTTTGAATATGTTTATAATCAAACACTTCTGAACTTTCTCAATTTGTTTCCACTGCATGTCGGATGTACTATTGGCCCACAGTTCACAACCATAGAGAATCATCGGAATCACTAGAAGCCCAAAAAGAGTTTGAGTGACTTTACAGTGCCATAACTCTGCCTCTCTACCCCTGTTTTGAAAAGAATAAGATGTTTTCCAACCCCCAAAGTTCTTTTCTTTCTACAACCATCCCAGCTTAGATTTTTGTTGAAGCCAATTCTGAGGTATTTATAATCTGCAACTTCTTCCAAAATGTTGCCTTCAAAGTAGAATGTATGTTGGTTATGTTTTCTTTCTTTAGAGAAAACTACTACTTTCGTTTTGCTAATATTGGCTTGCATCCCCACCCTTCTACAAAAATGCTCAATGGATAGTAAGTGCTCTTGCAAACCAAGAGCGGATTTAGCAATAAAAATAAGGTCATTTGCATACAAAAGAAGCCTTATAGCAAACTTGCCCAAATAGATACCATCATCCCCTTGCGAATTTAACCACTCCTCAAACTTATCAATATATAAACCAAAAAGAGTAGGAGACAATGGGCAACCTTGTTTGACCCCAATATCGCTTTTGAAACTTTCAGAAATTCCTGTTGAAGTTCTAATTTGACTTTCACCTCTTCATACAACCTATGCACAACTGCTCTCAAATGTCTAGGAACCCCGAGTTCCTCCATTCTGTGCCAAAGCTTATCCCTAAGAACTGTGTCAAACGCTTTTCTAAAATCAACAAAACAACAAAAGACTTCTTCCTTTTTCTCCCAAACTTTTTCAATCATGTGCCTTAAAGTTATACAATGATCAACTGTGGAATGTTTAGGTCTAAAACCTACTTTCCCTTTAACACGTTTATCTCTTTCTTCTACCCACTTGCTGATTTTATTTTCTAGCATGCTTCCAAATAGCTTTGCAAACAAAGGGTTTATCATTATAGTCCTATAATTGGAGGTATTATTAATGTCACCACTCTTGAAAAGAGGTATTTCCAAACCAGTTGTCCAATCTATGGGGAACCGCTGTTGTATGATGTTGTTGAAATTATTTGTAATGTGAGATGCAAGAATCTCTGAGCCCCACTTTAGATGCTCTGCTCGGAGTTGAACTAAGTCTTTTGCTTTTCCAACACCTAACTTCTTGATACCCATATCTACCTCTTATATCGTGAAGAGTTCAATATCAGTGTTGACCAAGGGGGGAGGGCCAACCTTGGGATCCTGCTCATAGAGTTGTCTTGCATAGTCAAACCATTTAGCAACTATAATACTATTTTTAGTTTACATCTTTCTCGGTTTGAGCTCCTTCCAAAATAATTTGGGATTATTTTTCCGAAGGAAGATTAGTTCTTCCCTCCTTGAAACCATGAAATTAGCATTTTTCTTTCTTAATATCTGCTTGTAAGCTTTGAGCATTATGTTATCCTTGTTTGACTCTTTCCACATTCTCCTTGCCTTTTCACATTCCTTGTCAAACCAAGCATTCACTAGAAAGCAATTTGTTTCACACTTCTTAATTTTTGCTCTTTTGCACTCTGCAAGTGCGCATTGAATTAAATGTGTTAATTCATGACTACGAAGGCCATGATTTGGGATTTTATCCTTCTCGAAGAGTCTCTCTAGCATAATTTTGAAGGTATTACAATTTTCTAGAGTCAAAAGAATTCTGCCCTTTGGGAGATTTTATTGAACACACTGGGTTTTTTACTCTCATCGCTTATTTCCAGTCCAAGAGAAACTTAAATAAATTAGCTTGTGATATGATTTTAAGTCCAAAGCTGATCTCCAATCAAAACTTCCTCCATTTGCTGACACGAACCATGCGAGCAAATTACATAATCACTACACTTGCTTCATTGTAGGTATTGCAAGTGAAATTATCGGACTTTGCCCATCTAGTCAAGCCATTACAAATGACTAAATCAGAGGCCCCACATAGAGTAAGCAATTGTTCACCAAAGAGATTGCAGCCCTTGTCCTATGGAATTCTTTCCCACTAATGATTTTTCTCTTCTGTAAGCCAAATAGGGTCGCAGTCTTCTTTACAACAAAGAATGCTAACTTGCTCACTTGTAGTCCTAGCATTGGAGTAAGGGTGACATTAAACAGAAGAAAAATAATTCCAATTGACATGCAGGTGACTTTTATGTTCAAAATTTTGTTTAATAACATTAACACTTCAATGAGCCATTGTTTTATCATATATATATATATATATATATATATATATATATATATGGGGCAGTCTACTAGGCTAGGTTGGAGGTGTCACATAAGTGTTAATTAACTAATACAGGTCCCTTCCAAGTTTGAAATTCATATTAACATTCCACATAGTTTGTGGGGCGTAGCATTATTTTTAGATGTATAGTGGCAGTCTTTCCAACTAGATTTTAACTCTTCTCATTGTAAGGTCACATATCTATGGATTCTCTTGATTGAAGAAAAAACAAATTCATCTTCATGAGTATATGGTGAGAAAACCATGTTATATGTATTTGGTGGAGAACTTGTATATCATTGTTCTATAAATTGGTTATTAGAGAACCTACTGGTAGGCTTTTCTCAACAATAAAATAAACTAACTCTATATTAAGCAAAGGTAGGGGTAAAATGTGCAATACTACACAAAACTTCACTAATGAATTAATAAAAAAAATTGTTCATTAAATATATGATAGCTTTGTTGAAGAGCACATAAGTAGGTTCATGTAATGTTATTCAAAGACAAGTGATTGTCTTTAAGCCAGAGGCCATTAATGAGGCTTGTGGTCAAGCTCATTACATTCAAGGAAATAAGAAGAGGACATGGTCTAGTGCACCAAAGCAAAGAGAGAAATAAGGGGTGTCCAAGTTAGGCTTGAAGAAAAAGAGGAATAAAAGGAAGGGGATGAAAGAAAAAAAAGAACAAAAACTAGATTCTAAAGCTCCATTGTAAACATTGTGATGTGGACAAGCATGTAAAGGTCAAATACTAGAAATTACACACATAACTTTTCCCAAAGCACCATAAGAAACATCAAAAACAAGACTTTGTTATCAAATAACATTTGAAACGAGATTGAAAGCAATTTCAATGTGGATGGAAGCAAAGTTTGTACATTCTCTTAAAAAGAAGTAAGCCTAAGTACTTTTAGTCTTTAAGAAAAAAGGGAGATGTCCAAATTATTCTGTGTGAAAATTAAACTCAAGCCAACAACAACAAAAATTGATTGTAGTTTTAATCCTATTTAATATTAGCCCATTTAATAAAAAAGTTGTTGGCAATATTGTCATTGATGGAAAAGGAGGAGTAGGCAAAGGAGCAAAACGTGAACAACAACCAAAGGAGCACCAGAACAAGGAACAAAGGAGCAACAAATACCTTGATGGCATGTTGATGGCTTGATGCTTGGATAATGATTGAAGGGATTGTTTAATGAAGAATATGTGATGTGAAATTGTTTATTAATATTAATTGTTGTGATGCAAAGGTAAGACTCCAAGACAAAGGAAAATATGTTGCAAAGATTATTGTGATGCATTAATGATAGATACTGATATTTGTTATTGACATTACATTGATGCATTTAATCATTACACATGGCTGCAATTAACATTGAATGGATTATTTATTTTTGTGTTCCAATATTCAATATATGAAGAGTTTGTAAACGAATGAGTGGAAGGCAAAGAGTCAAGCCTATTCACTTCATATTCCTATGTGGGATACAAAAAGCCAACAAACTATTTCTATAAAAGATGTGATTTTGGAATGGATAGAGAGGTTAGAGAATGGATGAATGTGAGAGAGTTGATTGAGCTATTATGCATTAGTTACCTGGAACTTATGAAGCTGATGTGAAGCAGATCTGAAGGGAAGAAGATGCAGAAATGAAGATGGAGATATGAAAAATTTATGACCAGGTAAACCAACACATTTTTATTTCATGTTTGCATAAGGGAATAGTATTCTCCTTTCAAGTTGACACTTGATAAATATCCAGGTGGAGTTGTTTGAGGTAGAAGCCTCCTCTGAGTTGTAGCCTACAGAAATCATATGGGAGTTGGAGCTTCCTTGCATGTTGCAGCTTGCAGAAAATTGAGGTAGTAGCCTACTGTAGGTTGGGGCCTACAAAAAATCAAATGTAATAAGGAGTAGGAGCTTTCCTTTGCATCGCAACAATAATAAAATAGTGGTTTTCTCCCTTTATGGGGTTCCACATATATCTGGTGTCAATGTGTGATGTTATTGTGTGTTCAAGTGATGGTTTGGTTTTCTTATTACTTGTTGTTCACATATTCAATATGTTGGTCATTATTTGTTAAGTTGTTCATGTAATGTTTCGATTAATGAGTTTTAAATTAAAATAATATTAATGTCCATGAGTATGCTAAACTAATTGACCCCCCCTCTCAGTTTAGTCAAGTTTTCATCAATTGGTATCAGAGCCAAGTTCCTTCTGTATAAGCCTAACAACTTGAAGGTAGATTTGGTTGAGTCAAGGACTATAAAAGTGTACCTATGTTGAGTTCAGCAAACTTTCATGAGTGGAGAGATAATGTTAAAACTGAACTGATAGCTTATGGACTTGGTGTGTGGAAACTAGTATGTGATGGCTACCGCAAAGACTCTCCCTCTTTGCAAGAACAAGGAATGCTAAGGAAAAATGTGTCATGTATAACGATCTTCATAATAAGGATCTTGATACAATAATAGATCTAACTTCTGCAAAAGAAATCTGAGATAGATTGCAACTCATGCATGAAGAGACTAGCAACAACAATGCAGAGAAAGGAAAGAGAAATATGAAGGAGAAAAAAACATGTCGAAAGGAAAGTGAAACCTCTACCTGTGTGAATATGTCTGACTCTCATGAAGAAAAATCAGATGAAAATCAAGCTAGGCTTGACTTATCATTGGCTAGTATAGAAAGACTGAATAATGAAAACAAGGATATGAAGAAACTTGTGCCAATATGTGATGAGAAAGAGCATGAGTACAAGGAGTAAATTGTCAATTTGAAGACACAAATTGAAGAAGCAAGGAGACTAGAAGAGGCGATGAGTAGAAAATTCAAGGAGAGAGACCTACAATATAAAAGACTAGAAGCGGAGGTTGATTCGGCTAGAAGAGAGTTAGACGAAAAAAACAAGTTATGTAAGCAGCTAGGAGAGGAGATAGTTGGGAATCTAGCCCTTCCAACTCAGAAGTGTTATCACTCTATAATTTGTAAGGCTAAGAAAAATCACAAAGGTAATGACAAAATCACTTTGGCAGTTGGGAATCTAGCCCTTCCAACTCCAATGAGGGATCTCTCTGTTTGATTCAGCTATGTTCTTTTGAAAAATATTAGGCTAGCTACTAGGTTTAGGTTTTGGATTTTAGAATTGAGTTGGGTTGAAACAAGGAATAGAAGTCATTGGGCAATGGAGTCAAGATGAGTTCAATCAAGTCATTGGGCACCTTTGCTGGATTCTTAAAGTTGAGATTATTTGGAGGAAAAGGTGAGGGGATCAGATCATACCAGAGAAACTAAGAATTCTGGAATTAATCATTAAGTATAACAAATTAATTATTGTTAATCTGGAAGCAAAGTGTATTTGCAACAAGTTCTGTTCATTTACTTCTTAAAAATTAACTTAAATCGATGAATAACATATGAAAAACAATGAAAACATAGATACAAAGGTAGATGCACTTCACCAACATAAGTGACACGAGAATCAAATAATTGTTGTAATTGTATTACTGAAGTTTTGCCAAATGAGGCTCTGTGAGTTGCTTTACATCAATGAGTCTTTCTTCTCCACAGGTTCCAACCCTTAATGATTCAAAGTTTGAAGTATTAATAGGTGAATGTTTACACAATATCTTGAGAAATAGAATCATCTAATAACTAACCACATTTGTTTCTCATCTTTACAAAAAAGAGGGATTCCAATTCACCACTAAGTGACTAAATTCCTCTTTAAAAAATCAAAAGAATAGGTTCAATGCACCTAGAAACTAAATGTAGAAAAATGGGGACTGCATTTACTAAACCAACACTGACTTGAAACAACTAGATAGATGCTAATTAATACTAATCCATCCTTCTAATTCGTCCTATTACATGTTTCCATCTCTCAAATACTTCATATCTGATCACATCTTTCAAAAATTTGAAATCTTGACAATGACTGGGTTGACTGTCATATCATTTTTTCCTGTAAAATTGTTAAAATGGGTCTCCAAGTTACCCTCATAAATTTCAAACTGTATGACATGTTTAAAAATTGAAGTAGGTTATTGTAGATGAAGATTGTTTTTTAAATAAACCTCCCTCATTTTCCAGAATTTCGGCTTTATTTTTTCATAATCTTCTCTAAAACACGATGACTAAAATAGGACATTGTGCAATCAAACACCTAGGCTGTGAAGATGTGAATGGATCTCTCAATCTCTAATACCTGTGTAATTTCTGAAGTAGGTTATTATCCTTTAGAATCCTGGGAACTCAAACCTCCTCCATTTTCCCAAGATTCATCTCTGGTTGGTCACAAAACAATTTTCAAAACGATGACTAAAATAGGGAAAACTCTGATATTTTGTGCAGTCAAAGTGCATTTGGGTGCCAAAATTTGTTTTTAGGGGGTCTGTTGATCATTATTGTAGAGTAATGGATGCAATAGGAGTATTGAAAATGATGATGTAGCCCTAAAACACTTTCTCAAACTGATACTCTTTGTCAAAACACCCCTTTAGACTTCGCACAATTAAAAGACAAGTCACGGTCAAAATGTCCCTAATCTCCCTTTAGTTGTCAAATGATGCTACAACTAGTGGTTTTTCTTCCCTAACCTCCTTATAATATTATTTCATAGATAAAACTACCAAACCTTGTGATACTTCATGCAAAAATTCACAAAAGGCATAATTGTACATGCGGCTACAAAACTAATTAGTGCCTACTTCAGTCAAAATGTCAAGGCTCCTCCTCCTCCCTCTGGTGTTTGCATGCTTGATATTTCTCAGTTTCTTTCTGGTCTTTTGCAACTTCTTCTTTATCACTCTTATCTTGTCTCTATAACTCAGATTTCTATCATAGTAATTCCCTGCTAGGTTCCTCTGCAACCAAAATGGATCCTAAAACCTCTAAGTCTTCATATCTATTATATATATATATATATATATAAACTATCGGAAGGGAAAACAGTGAAAGAATGGTAGAAAACAGAGTTAAGCAAAGGTGGAAGTGACGCTGCACAGGACCTGTCAGATCAAGCCGATCAACGATCTAGATCAAATTGGGATATCGCAATCGGGAGAAGTCGGCGAAGTATATCAAAGGCGGCCCTATGGAAATTGCGATAGCGATCAACGTGATTTAATGAGGACCATTGCTCGAGTGCCCAGATCAATGGCCCATATCACATCACAATATCACATCGCTATAACACAACAAGAAGACTTACCGGAGGCCCAAAGACCATGCGATATGTGATTGCAATGTATCACATCGCAATATCGCATCGCAGCAATACAAAGGATCGGGGCCGATACAACGTGCGACTTGCGATAGCCAGACCCAACGGGGTTTATAAATGTGGCTCTATAAGTTTTGAGTTTCGATATAAAAGTATTTGTCGAGTTTTTCTGTGTATTAGCGCATTTTCGCATAAAAACTGAAATATAAAGGAAGTGACCCAAAGCGATAAAATAAGGACTTGAAAGATTTATAGATGTGGCTTTATATTATTTGAGTTTCATGGTAAGCGGGATTTCGGGCAGGCCTCAGGCAGTAAGTGGTATTGGATGGGCTCTTCCTGATCCCATACACTGGCCAACACGTGGCTTGGTGCAAGAGAGAGAAAATTGCATTTTCAGGCAAGTAATCCCTGTGCACATAAGCCACCCAAAATGGATATCAGTTGTTGGATCAGACATCACGTAGATCAATGGTGGGCTTGCGATAACGATTAGAGGCAGACCCGATAAGATTATAGGGCAGATTCAATATTCTTTGAAGTCTGATAGAAAGCGTTTTGTCAGATTTTTCAGTGTTTTCTGTGTATTTCTCTGTGTAAACAGAGAAACGACCTTTTGGTATTTCACCCGTGTCAGTGGTCCTTTCCATTACAAACAGGTGGCCACCATACCTTAGGGTATTTAGCAATGATTGTTAAACACTCCAGAAGGAGAGGAAGGGAAAGTGACTGGAAGCCAGAGAGCCCGAAAGGGGAGACGAACAGACAAGTGCCGATAGGCTTAAAAGCCGTTCAATGTCATAGATAGAGGAAGCAGTTGCCGAGACAGAGAGAAAGCAAAAGACAGAGAGCAAGAGGGAGAGTCTGTGTACTCTGTAGACTTGAGGATTTCAAGTAAATCCCTGTTGTTTTGTGACTGTTGTGTTGAGACTCGGTTTGAGCTCACACTTGTAATAATCTGCTCTTGAAGACATAATATAGAGGTCGACACTGAAAGTTGGGCCAAGAGACGTAGCCAAGAAGTCTGGTGAACTCCTTGATTATTTATTGTATTAATGTGTGTGACTGTTATGTTTTCTAACTACTCATTGTCTATATTATTCACAATCTTTTCGATCCATTGCACTAAGTAATATAAGCATTCCTGCACATGAGTTTGTAATACCTTTATATTGATTTAAGATCTCATTTTCAGATCAAGTGGTATCAGAGCTTTAGGTTTTGTTAAGGTTAGAAAAACTTGTGCTGGATTTTGAATGCTAACTAGATTAAAGCTCATATTAGGAGAAGGAGAACTTGTTGAGGCTAATCCAGAGATTGGAAGAGTCTATTATCAGAGGAGAATGGTAGAAGAAACTCCATTGGGATCATAATCTCAATTTATGGAAGGTTTTAAGGAACTTCAAGCCATGGTGGAAGAAATGTATCTAGAATTTAAGAAGGTTCAAGGTGAAAGCACCTCAACACCTAAACCAGACAAAGGAGCAGAGAAACCTTTTCTAGTTGCCTCTCCAGAATTCCAAGGAAAAGGAGAAATGCCTCCTCCATCAACTCCTCTATCATCACCTTCATCATCCTCATCATCTTCTTTGCATAAAACTAGCCCTGAAAAGAAAATGAAGGAAAATTATTTGATTAAATTAGATGTGAAGTTTGATTTGCCAATTTATGATGGAGAACTAAATGCAAAGAAGCTAGATAATTGGATAAGACAGATTGATGTATATTGCAGGGTGAAGAACATTGATTTAGAAAGGAGAAAGATTCAGCTGGCTAGCCTTCGACTTGGAGGAACTGCACTAGTATGGTGGGAAGGCAAGACACGCTGATATGCAAAAACATGGTAAAATACTTTCTACCTGGAAAGACTTTGTTTCTGCTATCATAAATAAATTCTATCCTCTAGCTTACATGTAGTAGACATTGATGAGTTGGCAAACTCTTCGCTAGTTGAAGGGTCAGCGTGTACAAAGTTGTACTCAAGAATTCAGGAAAAGAGCTTTAACTCTAGGAATATCATTAGACTCACTTGAGACTTTATTGAAGCATATAGGTGGTCTGCATGGTTATTTAAAGCATATTATACTTATGTTTAATCCCACTAGCTTAGATGATGTATCAGCTCAAGAAACACATCTAGAAGCTAGAGGTAAGAATGTAAACCTAGAGGTTGGGGGAACATCTAAATATTCTGTAAGCAAGAGCAAGGAAAAGAAGAAACTGAAATAGAAGGAGAGGAAAGCAAACACTGTAAAGAAGGATAAACCTTCATGCAGTGATTGCAAGAAAGAAGGACACGATGACACACACTGCTGGTCTTTGCATCCAAAACTGAAACCCAAAAAGTTTAGTGGTAAGGAGAGAAAGAATGTTGCAGCTATTCAACAACACTTGGGATCAGATTCAGACGATGAAACAACAGTTACAACCACAGGTATTAGAAGTAAAGATTCTGAAGCATCCACAAGTAATTTGCACAATCTGTTAATAATGGAAGTAATGAGAGAGAAAGAAATTAGTTTTTTTCATATTAGAGTAATTTCCAAGCATTATAAGATTGATACTTTGTTTGATAGTGGATCACAAGTAAATTTGATTTCTGAAACAATTGTAAAGAAGTTGGGATTACAAACAAAACCTCATGAGAAGCCATATCCATTAGGTTGGGTGTGTGATAAAGCAAAGCTACAAGAAACGAGACAATGTAAACTTAGGTTTGCTCTTGGATCAACATTTGTAGATGAGGTTGAGTTAGATATAGTTCCATTGGATATATGTGGTGTTGTTTTGGGAAGTCCATACTTGTATGATAGGAAAGCTATCTTCTATAGAGCTGAAAATAAGTATCAACTCACTAAAGATGGAATAGAATATATTGTAAGAGCTCATAAACTCAAAAATAACTATTCTCTCATTAACTCAAGATAGATGAAAAGAATTGTGAATTCAAGTAAGCAGTTTTTACTAATTGTTGTAAAGGCAAAAGATCCTGAAAAATCCAATGCATTTGAAGGCTATGATTCTAAACAAAAATCTGATTTAGTTAAAGTTGTTTCAGAGTATGATGTTCTATTTCAAGAACCAAAAGGTCTGCCACCCAAGCGAGAAATAATACATGATATTTGTTTGCAGCAAGATGCTCCACTACCTAACATTGGAATGTACAGGTTGTCATCTTTAGAAAATGAAGAGATAAAGAAGTAGGTACAAAAGTTGCTTGAAAAAGGGTTTATACAACCAAGCACATCACCATGTGGATCTCCAATCATGCTGGTGAGAAAGAAAGATGGTTCATGGAGAATGTGCATTGATTATAGAGCACTAAATAAAATAACGATCAAGAATCGTTATCCTCTTCCATGTATTGATGATCTATTAGATCAATTGAAAGAAGAAGTTTACTTTTCTAAGTTAGACTTGTGAAGTGGCAATCATCAGGTTAGAGTTGCAGGACAACATGCATGGAAGACTACTTTCAAGACAAAGCAAGGACTGTATGAATGGTTGGTTATGCATTTTGGCTTAACTAATGCTCCTGCTACGTTTATGAGACTTATGAATGATGTACTCAGACCTTTTATTGATGATTTTGTAATTGTTTATTTAGATGACATTCTTGTTTTTAGCAAGACATGGGAAGACCATGTAAAGCATGTAAAGCAGACTTTAGATGTTTTGAAAAGAGAAAATCTCTATGTAAAACTGTCAAAATGTGAATTTGGCAAAACATCTTTACATTATTTGGGTCATATTGTATGGTGTGGTGAATTGAAGATAGATCCCTCTAAGGTTGAAGTCATTGTAAACTGGCCTAAACCCAAATTTGCTACAGAGGTTAGGATTTTCCTAGGGGCAGCACAATGCTGGAGAAAGTTTATTGCTAACTTTTCATTGATTACAACTCCATTACATGCTTTAACATGATTGAAACAGGTGTTTAAGTGGGGAGGCAAAAAACAGAAAGCCTTCGACACCTTAAAAGAGAAAATTAGTACAACACCAGTACTAGCACTGCCAGATCTTCAACATCCATTTGAGATTGAGATAGATGCCAATGACTATGCCATGGGAGCAGTGTTGATGCAACATGGTAAACCCATATGTTATCATTTTGAGACATTTACTTCTGTAGTAGTTAATTATCCCACATATGATAAAGAATTGTATGCATTAGTACAAAGTGTGAAAAATTGGAAACATTACCTAATGGGTAAGGAAACAATCATACATACAGATCATCAACCACTTCAATATTTTCACTCACAAACTAAATTGCAGCAATCAAGACATTATAGGTGGATGGGTTTTCTACAACAGTTTCATCTTGTCATCAGATATATAAGAAGGGAATACACAATAAGGTTGCAGATATGTTGCCAAGACCAATCATAAATGCATCTACTATACTTAAGCATAACTCAGTAATGATGAAAGTTACATTAAACAATATGCTCAAGATGTAGATTTTAAATATGTATATGAAACTTTAAGTCATGGCAAGCAAGTAGAAGAATTGGATTATTATGTAGAGGACCAACTCTTATATCATTTGGGAAAGTTATGCATTCCACAAACTGAAAGAGTTAACATAATTCGAGAAGCACATACTTCTCTAATATCAAGTCATTTTGGTGTAAGTAAAACAGTTGCACAATTGCAAAGGTTTTGTTATTGGCCAAGAATGCATGAGACCGTTTCTAGATATATCAAAGGGTGTACTATGTGTGCTACAAGCAAGCCCAGTAATAGAAAATTAGGCTTGCACACTCCACTTCCAATTCCTTCTCGTCCTTGGGAAAGTGTCCATGGACTTTGTTGGGGGATTGCCAAAATCTAGAAAAGGTCATGATTATTTGTATGTTGTTGTGGATAGGTTTAGTAAAATGTGTATTTTGATACCTTGTAACAAGCAGGTTACAATTGAACAAACAACAAAGTTTCTCTTTCATAATGTATGGGTTCATTTTGGTTTACCCACTTCTATTGTATCTTATCAAGATTCTCGATTTGTTGGGAAGTTTTGGTCAAATCTATGGGAGTTGATGGACACCAGGTTAAAGACAACATTTCATCCACAAACATATGGTTATACAGAGGTAGCCAACAAGACAATGATCCAGTTGCTCAGAGGCTATTGCAGCAAGCATCCCAAGCTTTGGGATGAGCATTTGTGTTATGTGCAGCATGCTTACAACCATGCCAAGCACTCTTCTACTCAGAGATCTCCTTTTGAGACTTGTTTTGGTTTTATACCAAAGTCTCCCTTGGATTTTGTCTTTGGTAAAGACATAGCAATTGATGGACATAGTGATGTGGACAAAGCAACCAAGTTCCTTGAACAAATCCAGGAAATTCACTAGGCAGTACAGGAATAACTAGAAAGAAGTCAAGCCAGGTACAAGGCAAGGCATGACAAGCATTGGTTTGAGCATAGTTTCCAAGTTGGCGATCAAGTCTGGCTGTACATCAACAAAGACAGAATGCAAGGTGAAGGTAAGAAGCTAAAATCAATAAGGTATGGACCTTTCAAGATACTAGATAAAATTGGTGAAAATGATTTTCGCCTTGATTTACTAGCTTATATGTAGATCTATTTAGTTGTTAATGCAGAAAACTTGAGATTGTATGAATCTTCATTGATTGAAGATCCTAAAGAGCAAAGTTAGTTGCCTTCTATTGAGGACCTGTTGCTTGAATATCTCAATGAGTTGTAGGAAGATACAATTCTGGACAGGAAGGTGAGAAATATGCGTGGAGGGGATGTTGAGTACCTGAGAATAGGGCTCAAAGGTTCAAATCCAAGAAAAGCATGATGGCTATAAGTTAAACAAGTGAGGGACTTGTATCCTCACTTGATCGATGCCTAAAAACCAACTTTTGGTGGTCCAAAAGCTTTTCAGTGGGTATGTGTGATCCAAAATGGATCCTAAAACCTCTAAGTCTTCATATATATTAACTATTGGAAACACTATCGGAAGGGAAAACAGTGAAAGAATGGTAGAAAATAGAGTTAAGCAAAGGTGGAAGTGATACTGCACAGAAGCCGTCGGATCGGACCGATCAACAATCTAGATCAAATCGGGATATCGCAAGCGGAAGAAGTCGTTGAAGTATATTGGAGGTGACCCTATGGAAATCACAATAACGATTAGCGTGATTTAACGAGGACCATTGATTGAGTGCGTAGATCAACGAACTAGATCAAATCGCAATATCACATCGTTATAACATAACAAGAAGACTTACGGGAGGCCAGAAGACCATGCAATATGCAACTGTGATATATCGCATTGCAACGATACAAAGGAGTGGGGCTAATACAACATGCGACTTGCGATAGCCAGACCTGACGGGGTTTATAAATGCGGCTCTATAACTTTTGAGTTCCAATATAAAAGTATTTGTCGGGTTTTTTTGTGTATTAGCACATTTCCGCATAAAAACCGAAATACAAAGGAAGTGACCCAAAGCGATAAAAGCCGGACCTGAACGATTTATAGACGTGGCTTTATATTATTTTAGTTCTATGGTAAGCGGGATTTCAGGCAGGCCTTAGGGGTTAAGTCGTATTAGACGGGCTCCGCCTGATCCCATACACTATCCGACACGTGGCTTGATGCAGGAGAAAACCGCCTTTTCAGGCGGGTAATCTTTGTGCACATAAGCCACCCGAAATGGATATCAGCCGTTGGATCGGAGATCACACAGATCATTGGTGGGCTTGCGATAGTGACCTAAGGCGGACCCGATAGGATTATAGGGCGAATTCAATATTATTTGAAGTCTGATAGAAAGTGTTTTGTCGGATTTTTCTGTGTTTTTTGTGTATTTCTCTGTGTAAACAAAGAAATAAATTTTAGGGATTTCACCCGTGCTATTGGTCATTTCTGTTACAAATAGGTGGCCTGCAATGATTGTTAAATGCTCCAGAAGGAGAGGAAGGGACAACGGCTGGAAGCCAGAGAGTCCGAAAGGGGAGACGAACAAACAAGCGCTAATAGGCTTAAAAGGCATTCAATGGTAGAGATAGAGGAGGTAGTTGCCGAGACAGAGAGAAAGCAGAAGATAGAGAGCAAGAGGGAGAGTCTGTGTACTCTGTAGACTTAAGGATTTCAAGTAAATCCTTGTTGTTTTGTCACTGTTGTGTTGAGACTTGGTTTGAGCTCACACTTGTAATAATCTTCTCTTGAAGACATAATATAGAGGTCGACACTAATAGCTGGACCAGGAGATGTAGCTAGGAAGTTTGGTGAATTCCTTGATTATTTGTTGTGTTAATGTGTGCGACTGTTATGCTTTCTAACTGCTCATTGTCTATATTATTCACAATCTTTTCAATCCATTGCACTAAGTAATATAGGAATTCCTGCACATGAGTCTGTAATACCTTTATATTGATTTAAGATATCATTTTCAAATCACTCTTGAGGTTAATGTCTATATTGGCTTTGTGTAGCAGCTTCTCTAAGTATTCATTTGCTCTATCCAGCCAATACTCTTTGTCTCATTCCAAATCAGCCCTTATAATGTATTCTACGGAAGGTTGGGTTTGAGGAGGAGGCATGTCTTGAGTGGCTTGTTCTTTCCTTGTCATTTCCCTGGTTCTTGGTCTTCTAGGCTTTGTTTCAGGGACATCAGCCTCTTTAAGATGAATCACTTTTTTCCCTTTGTCTTCAGCTACAAATGATGGTGATTTTTGTACTGTTTCATGCTCTCTATGTCTTTGTGCCTCACTAACTTGGTGTTGTAATTCTCTGTTTTGTTTTTCCAGAAAAGCAACGTTGTAACGAGCTTTGCTGAGTCTTTCTTGTAACTCAGCAATCATAAGGTCCTTCTCATCTTGCTTGCTGGACTGTCCTCCTTCAAAATGAATTTCTTGACCTTCACCTCCAATCTCTTGGTCTCCAAACTGTTATGTCAAAGTTATTTCAAAAGAACTAATGTCTTTCTTGGGAATTCGCCACCTATTGGATGGTACCTCTTCTTCTAGATCTTCGTGGAATGTTGATTTTCTAAAAAGCAACAACTTTCTTTGCCTTTTGGACTTCACTTACCTTTCTCTTCTTTGCATGAGATCTTGTAGTTATACTTTGCTCTATAGGTTCTTTAACTAAATCATGTTTCTCTTTTGTGTCCTAAGATGCCTCAGGTGTGGGGTTCTACTCTTGAATCTTTGATATGTTTCACTGGTTTATAAAATTTGATGTTGTTAAGAGATCCTCCCAAGTGGTTCCTTTTTTTTTAACTCCTTCAAAACCAGCAGTTTTATGAGGGAAAAATGAAACAGGCTAGCATCATGTTTCCCTCCTCTTGTTTGCACTTTTTTTGCCATCTTACCCAAACTTTTAAACAAATCAAAAGGCATGTTAAGGCTCTTTCTCTTGGTGAAATGCATGAGCAACCTAATATGGTATTGATAAATTCTCCTAAAATGACCCTCACATGTAAAGTACCTTTGGGTAGCTTTTAAAAGCCTGTCATGTTTGTTCAAGAGATAGTACCTCGGGAAATACTTTCCATAATTACTCCTATGCTGAGGTTTGAGGAAGTTTTTGTACAAAGTAGGGTCAAGCTCTATGTTTTTAAACTAGAATCTCCATATCTAACACGCTAGACTGGATCTGTCTCTTCAACTTGTCCTGACGATGAACCACACTAGTTGGTTCGAAACGTGTCGGCAAAGGTCTTTCTTTATGTGATTTACACCGAAATTCTTCTTATAACTAGAAGTCTCCTGTCAAATGGATATCAGTGGCCAAAGCAATAGTTTATGTTGATACTTCAAACTCTATGTTTCCCACGTTTACCATGTTGCCTTAGAGTTTATGTGCAAATTGTTCTGCAACTTGGGAATGAAAACCCTGAAACTGACACTTTTTGCAAAATTTTGTACATCCTACCTGTTCAAATGCTGTCCAAATGGCTGGGTCACTTGTCAATATTTATGTGCTTCTAGGTTCCACTCTAATGGGTTTTGTTGTGTTCCTTTTCTTTCCCTCTAATGTAGACATCTTTATTTGGTGAGTTTTACCACGTTTTTATGCTTGAGGATGACAAATGTGAGCAATTTTGAGCAAATAATGATCAATCTACTAGAGAGTTGTAAACATGACAAAATGAAGCAAGATGAAGGTAGAAAATTGAAAACAGGGGCAGATTTGGTGTGAGTTTTATTTAAACAAGGTGCTGAGACGATGTTGCAGAGAATGTGGGACTAGTTTCTTGGTCAATGGATGAAGGGCTTTGGACAAAACTGACTGTGCAAACAAGATTTAGGCAAGGTAAGGAAAACTAAATTTTCTTAGGTTTAAACAAGCAATCTATGGGAAGCAGAGGTCATAACAGGCATCTAAGAGGCATGCAAGTCAATTTGAACAAGCACATGCTGAATTAAATCAGAAATCAGAGAGAAAAGTAAATTTTGAAATACTTTGTTTTTGCATAGTCATTTCAATTTTTTTTAATGCTTTTCATACTTGGAGGTTGATCTGGAAAAACCTAAGACATGGGTTTTGCAGAGGCAAACCTATGGATGGTGAGGTGTTGAAGAAACCAAAAAAATTCCTGCTGAGGTGACGTCGAGATGAGGGGGAACCTTTGCGTAGTCACTTTACATAGTCATGGTTTGTGAAGTCAACCATGATGAAAGCTTGAAACTGTGAAATAACTCCCCTTTCTTTGTTGTGATGACACTACTCGCTTTCTCCTTGGGAAATGAGGGATATGGAGTGAAATAGGGAAAGGAAATGAGGGGGAAAAGTATTTAGAGGGGTGATTTATGAACAATGATGAGGGGAGATGGAATGTGTGGATAGGATGAATGAAGTAAAAGGGGAGGGAAATCTTTGATGAGGGGATAGTACAAGTGATTAGGTGTCTCTTTCAATAGTTGTACCTTGAGATGACATCACTGATGATGACTAGCCAAGATATTTAGGATCCAAATTTCATAAACAACCCTTTCATGATGACAATACTCATCCTTTTGAAAAACACTTAAAATCACTTGCTGGTGAGCTATAGACTTATGAAAATTACAAATTCAAGCTTTAAGGCTCATTTATCACTCCTGTATTTACAAACCTTCATAAAAAATAAACTTGTTTATGACTAACACAGACCTAATTAACTGATCCTTCTATCTATTTTCTAAGCTAGTAAATTAAGATTAAAGAGTGTGGTCAACTACTAATTTAATCTAATGTTTCTTTTTAGGCCCAATTATGATTATACATTGTAACTAGCCTAATTTATTTCTATTGGTATTATTTCAAAGTGGCATTTAAAAACAAGTTGCATACTTATTATTCAGAAAAACTTTCAAAGACTACTTAAATGCTGCTTCCTTTTTATTGTTTTGGTGGCACTTAAACTTTCTCACCTAAGGGGGTAAATTTAATATATTCTTATTTTTTTTCTTCTTCCCTTTTTTCATGCCTTTATATTTATTATTTTTTCTTTTTGTACAATTTTTTCTATCCCCTACAATATTTTTCTTTTCTTTTAGGTATTTCTATTTTTTTTTTAATGAAAATAATTTCAGAAATGAATCATTATTTACATCTCTCAAACACAAATAATTAGGTAAAACAATTACTCATCCTATAAAATTTATAGGACCCTAACAATGGCTCCAATTGGGGATGGCATCCTCCTTGTGAGGTGGAAAGAACTTTGTAGACTAGTAGCTTGATCCCTTGGGCATGCTGCCAAGATCTGCAAGTTGAACTGTTTCACCTGTCAGTTATTCATACACATGGTAACCTGTCAATAGAAGCTTAAGGCCTTCTCTGTGGGCTTCAAATTTTACTGTGGGTCACCAACACTATGACACTATATAAAAATAAACTAGTATTTACAATGTAACTGAAATGAACTAAATCAATATGCTTGGAAATAGTGTTTTATATTCTTTCCATTTACTGGTCCTCCAAGTAGGTCTTCACCATTCAGGTTCTTCAATAGATAGGCATTATTACCTATGAAAGCCTCACTCATGTATGGTCCCTTCCATAAGTTATTGAACTTTCCATGCTTACCTTTATCTTCACTTCTCGAATCCCATTTCAACACAAGGTCATTGAGTTGAAAATCTTCTGCTTTAGTCCTTCTATCATAGATTTTCTTAATATTTTCTTGAATGACTTGGGTCTTATGATAGACTTCCTCCCTGGATTGTTTGGTTAATCCTTCTTTGTATGTCATTTGTCTCAACTTGTGATTCCTGCAAGAGCTTTAACACAGGTATTCCCAAAGAGGTTGGGAAAGCCACATCAATATCATACACTATTTGGAATGGGGACATTCCAATTTACTTCTTTGTAGTGAGCCTGTCAGCCCATAGTGCAATTACTAACTTTTTGTGCCAAGATCTCTTGTTCTCCTGCAATAGTTTTTTAATTATGTTAACCAATTTAACTTTTGTTAGAAGATTTGGCTAACCTATTTCCTTGAGGGTAATAAGCAGTAGAATGCCCCAACCTGATCTTATATCGCTTACAAAAATCAATCATTTTCTTGGATTTAAATGTTGCAGCATTGTTACTTATGAGTTTATGGGGGTAGCCAAATCTGGAAAATATGTTTCCTTCTAAAAACTGGATGATGACGATATTTGTAGCTTGGCAGGTAGGAATGGATTCTATCCAATTCATGAAGTAATCGATGGTTGTCAAGATCCATCTATGTTCGCCTAAGGAAGAAGGGTGGATTTCACCAATGAAGTATAAATCCTGTTACTGAAAAGGAAATTCAACTGATATAGGTTTTAAAAGAAGAGGTTAAAGTTTCCTTTTTCCTTCAAAAATCTAGCATTGATGATAAGAGGTTACTTTTTTATGGACACCAGAAACAGGTTAGGCGAGTAGAAACCATCTCCAAGGATTTTATTTGTAGTGGATTTCCAGTATAAATGATCTCCACAGTCTCCTTGATGGAACTCCTCTAGAACCTTATCCGATTCATCCTTCAATAAACAATTTAGTAATATTCCACCAGAATCTTTCCAATATAAATGTTCATCTAAAATGCAGAATCTAATGGCTTTCATTTTCAAGAATCTTGATTTATTTTTAGTGAGACCAGGGGGAGCATATAAATTTTGCAAAACAAAAATAATGTTTGCATACCAAGCTGATATACTGAATGCTTCTGAAGTAAGTGGAGTCACCTGCTCATCCTATTCATCAAGTTCAACAATATAATTAATATCTAAAGCATTGCACTTTGATTCTGCCGTTATTTTTGCCAGCCCTTGAACTTTGATCAACTTTGTAGGTCTGATCTCAATATCGTACTCTAAAATTACAATAATCCATTTTCCTCTCTTGCCATCCAGATCTTTTTGTGTTAGAATATCTTTGACCACTGCATTAGGAAAAAAAGCAATGATATGTGAGTGCAAAACATAAACTCTGAATTATTTATGTGATTTCACTAATGCATATGCATGTTTCTCCATTATATTGTATTTCAGAAGAGCATCTCTTAATACTCTACTAAAAAATGCAATGGTTTGTTCTTGGCCTTCAGATTTCTCTGCAATAACACAACAATAATAGTGTGATCAGATGTGAAAGAAAAAATCATAAAGTCCTTGGTGAAATCAAGACTGATAAGAATAGGAGCCGTAGTAAGGGCAGCCTTGACTTTAATAAAAGAATTCTTAGCATATGTATACCACTTAATTTAGTATCTTTCTTAAGAATATTAGTTATTGCTTTTAATAGTTCTTACAGGTTAGGAATAAATCTCCTCAAGAAATTGATCTTTCCAATGAATGACTGAACTTCTTTCTTATTTCTAGGGGGATCTATGTTTAGAATCTCCTCGACCCTACTAGGACCAATTTTTATTCCATCTTTTAATATAATGTGTCCTAACAGTTTTCGTTCTTCTAAACCAAACAATGACTTCTTTGGATTGAGGGATATACCAAAATTCCTACATTTCTCAAAGACTCTTCTTAAATGTAACAAGTGTTCTTCATCGGTTTTAGAGAAAACAATTATATCGTCCAAATATATGACTATGGATCGATCAATTTCATCAAAAAAGGCAATCTCCATTTACCTTTGAAAAGTAGCTCCAACATTCATTAAACCAAATGGCATTTTTACATACATCAAAGTGCCCCAAGGTGTAGTGAATGTTGTCTTTTCTTGATCATTTGGGTGTACCAAAACCCGATTGTATCTTGAAAATCCATCTAATAAAGAAATCATTTTTGACCCAACTACCCTTTGTAAAATATGGTCCATCTTTTGTAAAGGGTAGTTATCTTTCAGGGATGCTTTATTAAGATTCCTAAAATCTACACACAGTCTAATCTCTCCCATCTTCTTCCTAGTGGGGACTAAGTTTGATACACATTTCGAGAATTGTAATGGTACAATGATATTAGCATCATATAACTTTTTGACTTCCTTTTCCACCAAGGGAAGGAGTACAGGGTTGATTCTTCTCAGTGTTTTCTTGAAATGTTTTTGTTCTTCCTTAATAGGGATTTTGTGTTGTATTATGCTGGTATCATAGGATTTGAGATCCTCATAGATCAAAGAAAATACATCAACAAATTCTTTAAAAAGCTTAATATATTTTGGCTCGATTGTGGGTTTCCTAGTGACATCATTGAAATCAAATAATTCTTCTAAAGGGACTAGACCTCTTGGAAAAACATTATCCTTAAGTTGTAAAACTTCAAAATTATCCTGATCTTTACCCAATTCATTCAAATCTATATTATTTACACACTCAACTACGCTATTTTGTTCATTTTGATTTACATCATATTTGAATTCTATGTTTGCACACTCAAATTCATTTTTAGATTGAAAAAATATATTTATTTGTTCATCATTACCAAAGACCTGCCAATACCTGATCTTATCTGGAACCACTGGTCTATGTCTGACTTCCACTTCATATTTCTTGCTTCTGTAAGGTAATTTGCAAGTGGCTGCTAAAATAGCCAGCCCATTAGCAAGAATATTCTGCATTCTTGGGATGGCATGTAATTCATATTCTTCAAAACATTCAAGGAAATCTAAAACTGTATTTCTATAAGCTCTTAACCTTGGATGTTTTGTGGAATACTCACCTTTGATTTGCTTAATAACCAATTCTAAATCTCCATGGACTGAAATTTTCTTAGCTCCTAACCTCTTGAGAAGTTGTAAGCTTAAGAGTAAGGATTCATACTCTGTAATATTGTTTGTACAATGGAAGTTTAAATTGTATGAGTGTCCTTCAGTTTGGTGAGTTTGGGAGTTAACAACCCATACACTAGCTCCTGCTCCTTCTATACTAACTGCACCATTGAAATCCATATTCCATAGAGGTTCATCTTGTTCCTTTGAGTTTTCATTTTCTGTTTCAATTTCTTCTATTTTACACACCTAGACTTCCAAATATGAAATATTTTCATTGATTTCTTCATGGTTGTATAAAATAAAAGAATCAGTGTCTGAATGAACAGAGTATAATGGACAGTTGTTTGGTTTCTCCAGGCTACTCACCATGTATTTCATTAATGTTTCTCTACATAACCTCTTAGGTTGTCCAAATACTAGGATGGTTGCATAGGTCATGTCCATTTGTAGTGTTCCTTGTAAATTTGTTCCCCATAAACAGGATAGTAACATGCCATATTTCAAAGGTATATCAGCTACAAAAATATCCATTAACACTCTCTTAGCTGGGATCTGCACCAAAGTGACACACAAATCCTTAATTATACCCAAGAATTTGACCTTACGCGAATCAAAGGAGTATAATTATTTATAGGGTCTAGTGATACTTAACCCTAGTTTTTCCATAATTGCCCTGGGCATAAGGTTGTGTGGCGCACACGAATCTAGCATTGTGTTGCATAGGATTTTATCACGAATTTTAAGGCTTATGTAAAATGGAGGCACATTTCCATATTGAGGTTTTCCTTCAACCTCTGGTCCAAACAATAGTTCGAGTCTATCATCAGTTAGATTGACCATATCTGAAATTTCCCCTAATTTCAAAGTTTGCATGACTTGTGATCTGTACATATTCTTGTTTATGATTTTTGTCACGGGAATAGGAATTTTCAGTTTGGATAGTTCATTCTCTATGATAAAAGTTGTTTGTGTTTTATCCACGTTTACAACATCTAGCTTCTTGGCAATGTCTTTTTGGGGATTATCATTTGGCTGGCTTGTAGAAGGAGTGTTAGTTTGAGTCTTCTTTGTAAAAACATCAGCAAGTTTTTTGGTAGTAGTAGCAGCAGGTTTTTGGGTAGCAGAATCAACTAGTTTTTTTCTTGTAAGGTTATATTGCTTATGGACTTCCATGATTGAATTTTGGAAACCCAGTTTATAATCCTCTAGATTATTTGGGATTTCAGTTGGCTGCATTGAAAGAGATAGGTCTTGGCCTTCTTTTGTTAAGAAAACATCAGTTGTTTCATCCTCATCACATAGGTTAATTTGGTTTTCTTCGGAGTCTTCTAATTCAATTTCTTCTTGATCTAGGTGGCTCCAGACAGATGCAGAAATTCAAGGGGGCTCAGAAATGGTCAAAATTAAAAGCGGTCAAATTCCCTCAAACTCAACACCAGATTGAAGTGCTCGTCACCCTGATTCCAACGGTGTGAACAACACTCAAATCTGAGCTCGTGTGGTGGAGATACGACTAGTAAAAATTTTGGTCAAAGTTGCCATGTGGGCCAGGTTTAATGGTCCTACAAATTGCACCAGAAGTGGTCACTAGAACCCAAAACCACTAGATGGGAAAAATTGTTGCCTCTTTAAAATGCCCAATGAGCCTTATTTTCGTTAAAATTGAAAATGACCATAATAGTCATTGAAAACAAAATATATATATAAAATAGAGGTGGCGGGCCACCACCCCTTGTTCGGTTGTATATCTATATATATATATATAAATATATAAAATATATATATATATATAATATATATATAATATATATAATATAAATATATATATATATCAAAAAAATAAAATAAGGTTGGAGTGGCACAGGTGGTCAAACCCTGCCACCCCCGACCAAACCCCAAAATCTGCATTTTATAACAGAACATATTATTATAACAATATAATAAAATGGGCAGTGGGTGGGCCACATTTGGTGGACTTGGCCCACGCCACCCCTCCTCAGTGCAATATGTTAAGAGTTCCAGAGGTGGCAGGACTTGAACCCTCCCAGCCAGCTTGGCTGGCCCACCTCTTGGATGTGTCCACTTAAACAATCAAACATACGACGTGCCCCCACAACGGTTACAACAACCACACCAAAAAAATTATATAACTGTGATCTATGTTTAGTGGGATCAGGATTTGATCCCCCAATCTTCCACCTTGGTGCAAAATCCCTAACCAACACACCAATGGCACTTTATTGTAATATCTGCCACGAATTATGCTTATAAACCTTCATTTCCAATTGCACAGGACAGAATGAAACAGAGAGAGAGAGCCAACAGAATGGGGAGGCCAAGAATGAAGTTCTGTGTGGCAGAACCACACCTAGGTGGAACCATGAAGCAGTTCTAGGAGGCGGAACCTTGACACGCTTTTCGAGACAAAGAATATTCTCTTGATACCAAAGATTCCTTGGGAGGTAATTTTTCTCAATGTCAGAATGTAATCAAGGTTACAGTCATTTTTCTCAAATTTTCATAGGGAATGTAATGGCAAAGTTAGATTCACCTTTTGAGAAGTGTATTTGCAGATTCCCAGTGGAGGAGAATCTTCAAGAATCTTGAGGGAATCTTCCAGATTCCTTGGAGGTTGAAATTTCCCAGATCCAGAATGCAGCCAACTTTATACTTATTCTTGTCAAAATTTTGCAAGGATCTCATTGGTGAGATCAGTTTTCTGATTTGAATTGCATATCTCTAGTCAACCCCGAGGAGGGAATCTTTGGAGAATCACATGGGAATCTAAAAGATTCCTACAAGCCTAGATTTTTCTAGCGTTAGAATTCAACAAATGGATAGTCAATTTTACACCTCTAGACGACACAAATTCAGTGATGTAGTGAATGTTTGTAGCCGAGCCTTTTATTTTTCAGTCATTTTCCAGATTGGAGTGATGGTGTCAAATTTCAAGCATGGATAGTTGATTCTATGCCATTTGATGCCACAATTTCGATGGTGAATTCAAATCCAACAACTGAGCATTCTATTCTTCAACCAGCATCAAAGTTGAGTATATGAAGTTTTGTTGTCATGTACTACTTTGATCATTTGCTGTGAGATGTACAATGTTGTTTTGATTCCTGCTTGATGTATGATGCAAAATCTTTGTGTCTATTTCATGTGAGATGTATTCATCATGGATTATTATGTATGTTTTAATTGAGATCCCTTTATTTCCATGATGGCAGTATACTCATTGTCATCATGGGTGTTTTGATTGAGATCCCTTTGATGCCATGATGCATGATACTCGTTGTCACCATGTGTAAGATTACTTCATGCTGATAGGAGGTTTATTGTGAGTGATAGTTCCTGTATCGGAACGTCTCATGGAGAGACTTTTCCACTCATGTAGAGGGTACATGTCCTTGTATGACAAAAAACTAGTCCGTGTAGATTTTCACCATTTCTAGCACTAAATGAAGTGACCAACACCATCTTGACATCGGGCTCGGAGACGTAGTCTAGACTGGTCGAATTTCATTATCAATGTCTCTTATTTATGATTTGTTGATCATCATTTTGTTTCCATTTGATTAAGCATGAATATACATTGTTCATTTATGCTCTTATAAAATGCAATTCTAACTACATCACAGAAGCAAAAGATCTTGGTTAAATCTCGGAGTTGAGTCAAATTGGATCACTTCTACAAGAAAGTTTTCTTGAAATGGTGGTCTAACCTATTGATTTGAAGCCCTTTGTTCTCTTTAAAGGATCTGAGGTTGGTTTTTATGAAATTTTCGGTTTCTGACTTGGGGACCTCATGTATTTTCTCTAGGTGAGGTTCTATGAGTTATACTCATTTTCTCAACCATTTTTCT
Organism: Pinus taeda; assembly: GCA_000404065.3. NCBI lineage: Eukaryota > Viridiplantae > Streptophyta > Pinopsida > Pinales > Pinaceae > Pinus > Pinus taeda. The sequence continues at coordinate 151,243 of APFE030376062.1, read as the reverse complement.
AAGGTTTTGACTTCCATGTCCAATTTTGTGTCTGATGATGATGATGGCTCTTCTCTAATGGTCATCCGACCTTCAGGTTTCAGTGTAGCTTTTTTAGCTAGTAAATTTGCTTCAACGCTTACAACATTTTTTTTTATTTGTTCAAGAGTTTCAGGTTCCCTTTCCATTAATTGCTAGGCCATTTCAGGGTCAAAACCTTCAAGGAATTTCATCGTGGCTAGACCAGATGGAGGTTGAATATAATAAGATATAGAATTGTAAACTTTTTTAAACCTATCACAGTAGTCCTGGACTGTTTCCCTAGGGGCTCTTTTGATGTTTTGATATTCTGACTAGATTTGGTGGGGGATTTTCTTAAGTTTCCATCTAGTTAGGAAAAGCCTATGAAATTGGGGTAAATCTGCTATAGAATTGGCTTGTAAACCTTTAAACCACTTCTTTACTGGTCCAACTAGGCTTTGTCCAAAAAGCCCCATTTATACATAATCTTGATCCCACTATTATAGTTCACACAGATCAATGATTTTGTCAATATGTTGTTGGGTTGTAATTGACCTGATTGCATTAAACTGAGGTAATGAAGCTTGATAATTCTTAGGCATGTCATGCCTTGGTTGAGGTAAAATCAGAGGAGCATATCAGTCTGCCATTGTTGGTGGAAGTGGAGGAACAAAAGGTGTACTGATAAAAGGTGTGGAAGATGTTGGGATAGGTTGGTTTATGGTTTGGGAGATTGATGGAGAAATTTTGGAGCTTGCAGATGAAATAGAACTGATGGGAAGAGAATGTAGAACTTGTGATCTAGGAGATGGAACCATGCTTGACAAATATGAGAGTTCAAATGATTGCTGAATATAGGTTGAGTGGATAGCTTGATCTAGAGCTGAGGCTAAACATTTTAATGTCTCAAAGTATTGTAGAACTTGGGTGTCAAAGTCTTGGTCTGTAGATTGTTGCTCACGTAAGGAAGGTCTCAAGGCTGATTCATCAATAACAATTTCAGTTAGGCAACTTTATGATTTAGATCCGAATAAACTAAGCTCGAAAGGAAAATCAAATTGAATGTCCTCAACAGTGTCAAAAATCTTTGGAAGAGAATTGGCTCAAATTAGAGGAATGCTACTTCCTTTGCTTTCTATGGAATTTCTTTTTATTAATAGTCTTTCAGGGTTGTCAATGATTTCAGGTGGATTTGGGTCCGAGTGATCTCTTGTATAAATTATTTTAGGAGCCAGATCTTATGATATGAGTAGCTAAAAAAAAAACAATGATAGATATTTAAGAGTTGGAAAGCCACACAGTGAGAAAAACCTATTTATAAAAAACTCATTCACAGTATTTGGCAATATTCACAACATGAATGTATTAACAATAATAATGAAATTTAGCCTTATTTTTATTTATTTCGAAGTAAAAACTCAGAAATAAGTTTTTGAAGTTCTTTCCTCAAAGATTAGTTTAGGAAGGATTTAATCTCAATGAATCTGTTCGTTTCAAGTATAATTTCTAAGGCTAGGAAAATTCACAGAGGTAATGATAAAACCACTTTGGGAGTTGGGAATCTATCCCTTCCAACTCCAGAGAGGGATCTCTCTGTTTGATTTAGCTATGTTCTTCTAAATAATATTAAGCTAGCTATTAGGTTTAGGTTTTGGATTTTAGAATTTGGTTTGAAACAAGGAAGATAAGCCATTGGGAAATGGAGTCAGGTTGATTTCAATCAAGTCAGGTTCTACAGTTAACCTTACAGTGCAGGATAGGCACCTTTGCTGGATTCTTAAAGTTGAGATGATTTGGAGGAAAAGGTGAGGGGATCAGATCATAATAGAGTAACTAAGAATTATGGAATTAATCATCAAGTAGAAAACATTAAGATTATTATTAAGTTGGAAGTAGAGTGTATCTTGTAACAATTTTTGTTCGTTTACTTCTTAAAATAATCCTGAAATTGATGAATAACATATGAAAAGCAATGAAAAGATATATACAAAGATAAATGCACTTCACCAACATAAGTGACACGAGAATCCTATAATTTCTACAACTGTATTACTGAATTTTGACCAGATGAGGCTTTGTGAGTTGCTTTACATCAATGAGTCTTTCTTCTCCACAAGTTCCAACCCTTAATGCTTCAACGTTTGAAGTATTAATAGGTGAATGTTTACACAATATCTTGAGAAATAGAACCATATAATAACTAACCACATTTGTTTCTCATATTTACACAAAATAGGGATTCGAATTCATCACTAAGTGACTGAATTCCTCTTTAAAAAGTCAAAAGAATAGGTTCAATGCACCTAGAAACTAAATGCAGAAAAGCAGGGACTACATTTACTACACCAAAACTGACTTGAAACAACTAGATATATGCTAATTAATGATAATCCATCCTTATACTTCATTCTGTTACATGTTTCCATCTCTCAACTACTTCATATATGATCATATCTGTCAAAAATTCAAAATCTTTACAATGATTGGGATGATTGTTATGTCATTTTTTCCTGTAAAACTGTAAACATGGGTCTCCATGTTACCATCATAACTTTACAACTATATGACCTTTGTAAAATGTGAATGAGGTTTTTTTATATGAAGATGTTTTTGAAATAAACCTCCCTCAGTGTCCATAAATTCTGCTCCATTCCTTCATAAGCTGTTCTGCAAACCGATGACTAAAACAGGACATTGCGTAGTCATAAAAATAGGTTGTGAATATGTGAATGGATATCTCACTCTGTAACACGTTTGTAAATGTTGAAGTAGGTTATTTTCCTTTAGCATATTAGGAACAAAAACCTCCTCCAGTTTCCCAAGATTCATCTTTGGTTGGTCACAAAACATTTTAAAAAAGATGACTAAAACAAGAAAACTTTGATATTTTGTGCAGTCAAAGTGCATTTAGGTGCCAAATTTTGTTTTTTTGGGGGGTCGTTGATCATTTTTGTAGATGAACGGATGAAATAGGAGTATTGAACATGCTGATGTAGCCCTGAAACACTTTCTCAAACTGATACTCTTTGTCAAAACACCCCTTTAGACTTTCCGCAGTTAAAAGGCAGTCATGGTCAAGATGTCCCTAATCTCCCTTTAGTTGTCAAATGACGTTGCAGCTGGTGTTTTTTCTTCCCTTACATCCTTATAACATTATTTCATAGATAAAACTACCAAACCTTATCATACTTCATGCAAAAATTCACAAAAGACAAAATTGTACATGTGGCTACAAAACTAACTAGTGGCTACTTCAGCCAAAATGTCAAGGCTCCTCCTCCTCTCTTTGGTGTTTTCTTGCTTGATCTTTCTCAGTTGCTTTCTGGTCTTTTTCAGATTCTTCTTTATCACTCTTATCCTTTCTCCATGACTCAAATTTCTAGCATAGTAATGCCTTGGTAGGTTCCTCTAGAGGTTAATGTATCTATTGGCTTTGTGCAACAACTTCTCTAACTATTCATTTTCTCTATCTAGCCATTACTCTTTGTATCTTTCCAAGTCAGCCTTTATAGTGTCTTCTATGATAGGTTGGGTTTGAGGAGGAGGCATGTTTGGAGTGGCTTATTGTTTCCTGGTCATTTCCCTGGTTCTTGGTCTTCTAGGCTTTGTTTTAGGGACATCAACCTCTTCAAGATCAATCACTTTTTCCCCTTTGTCTTTAGCTGCAAATAATGGTGATTTAGGAAGTGTTTCATGCTCTGTTTGTCTTTGTGCCTCGCTGAGTTGCGTTGTAATTCTTTTTTTTTTTTTTTGCAGAAAAGAAATGGTGTAATGAGCTTTGCCTAGTCTTTCTTGTAACTCAACAATCATAAGGTCCTTCTCATCTTGCTTGCTGGGTTATCCTTCTTCAAAATGAACTTCTTGACCTTCACCTCCAATCTCTTGGTCTTCAAATTTCTGTGTCAAAGTTCTTTCAGAAGAACTAATGTCTTTCTTGGGAATGTCTTCTTCCGCCACCTGCTAGATGGTACCTCTTCTTCTAGATCTTTGTGGAATCTTGATTTTCTCAAAAGCAACAACTTTCTTTTCCTTTTGGCCTTCACTTTCCTTTCTCTTATTTGCATGAGATGTTGTAGTTATCCTTTGCTCTGTAGGTTCTTCAACAAAATCATGTTTCTCTAGTGTGTCGTGAGATGCCTCAAGTGTGGGGTTCTTCTCTTGAATATTTGACATGTTTGAATGGTTTATAAAATTTGATGCTGCTAAGAAATCCTCCCAAGTGTTGTCTCTCTTTTTTAACTCCTTCAAAACCAGTAGTTTTATGAGGGAAAAATGAAATAGGCTAACATCATGTTTCCCTCCTCTTGTTTGCACTTTTTCTGCGATCTTACCCAAACTTTTAAATAAATAGAAAGGCATGCTAAGGCTCTTTCTCCCGGTGAAATGCATGAGCAGCCTAATACGGTATTGATAAATTCTTCTAAATCAGCCCTCACATGTAAAGTACCTTTGGATCATTTTTGAAATCCTGTCATATATGTTCAAGAGATAGTACGTTGGGAAATACTTTCCATAATTACTTCTACGCTGAGTTTTGAGGAAGGTTTTGTACAAAGCAGGGTCAAGCTCCATGTTTTTAAACCAACAATACATTGTCAAAGGGATATCAGTGGCCAAAGCAATAGTTTCTTCTGATACTTCAAACTCTATGTTTCCCACCTTGACCATGTTGACTTGGAGGTTATGTGCAATATGTTTTGCAACTTGGGAATGAAAACCATGAATCTAACACTTTTTGCAAAATTATATACATCCTACCTGTTCAAATGTCATCCAAATGGTTGGGTCACTTTTCAATATTTTTGTGCTTCTAGGTTCCACTCTAATGGGTTTTTTCTGTGATCCTTTACTTTCCCTCTAATGTAGACATCATTATTTGGTGAGTTTTACCACTGTTTTATGCTTGAGGATAATAGATGTGAGCAATTTTGAGAAAATAATGATCAATTTGCTAGAGAGTTGTAAACATGACAAAATGAACCAAGATGAAGGTAGCAAATTGAAAACAGGGGCAGATTTGGTGTGAGTTTTCTTTAGGCAAGGTGATGAGATGATGTTGCAGGGAATGTGGGACTAGTTTCTTGGTCAATGGATGAAGATATTTGGACAAAACTGGCTGTGCAAACATGTTTTAGGCAAGGTAAGGAAAACTATTTTTTCTTAGGTTTAAACAAGAAATCCATGTGAATTAGAGGTCATAACAGGCATCTAGGAGGCATGAAAGTCGATTTGAACAAGAACATGTTGAATCAAACCGAAAATCGGAGAGAAATTAAAATTTTGAAATACTTTGTCTTTCAATAGTCTTTTCAATTTTTTTTTAATGCTTTTCATACTTGGAGGTTGATCTAGGAATAACTAAGACATGGGTTTCACAGAGGCAAACCTGTGGATGGTGAGGTGTTGAAGAAACCGAAAAAATTCTTACCGAGGCAATGTCGAGATGAGGGGGAATATTTCTGAAGTTACTTTACACAGTCATGGTTTGTGCAATCTTATTTTTTTTTAATGCTTTTCATACTTGGAGGTTGATCTAGGAATAACTAAGACATGGGTTTCACAGAGGCAAACCTGTGGATGGTGAGGTGTTGAAGAAACCGAAAAAATTCTTACCGAGGCAATGTAGAGATGAGGGGGAATATTTCTGAAGTTACTTTACACAGTCATGGTTTGTGCAATCTTTGCATAGTCAGACACGATGAAATCTTGAAACTGTGAAATCACCCCCCTTTCTTTGCTGTGATGGCACTGCTCACTTTCTCCTTGGGAATGAGGGATATGGAGTGAAATAGGGAAAGGAAATGAGGGGGAAAAGTATTTAGAGTGATTTATGAACAATGATGAGGGGAGATGGAATGAGTGGATGGGATGAGTGAAGTGAAAGGGGAGGGAAATCTTTGATGAGGGGATAGTACAGGTGATTAGGTGTCTCTTTCACTGGTTGTACGTTGAGATGACATCACTCATGATGACTAGCCAAGATATTTAGGATCCAAATGTCATAAACAACCCTTTCATGATGACTTTACTCACCCTTTTGAAAAACACTTAAAATCACTGACTAACATAGACCTAATTAAATGATCTTTCTATTTATTTTCTGAGCCAGTAAATCACGATTAAAGAGTGTGGTCAATTGCTAATTTAATGTAATTTTTCTTTTCTTGCCCAATTACAATTAAATAGTGTAACTAGCCTAATTTATTTATATTGGTCTTATTTCAAAGTGGCATTAAAAAACAAGTTGGGCACTTATTATTCACAAAAAATTTCAAAGACTACTTAAATGTTGCTTCTTTTTTATTGTTTTGGTGGAACTTAGATTTGCTCACATAGAGGGATATATTTAATATTTTCTTTTTTCATTTTTTTTCATGCCTTTTTATTTATCATTTTTTCTTTTTGTACAATTTTTTCTATCATCTACAATATTTTTCTTTTCTTTTAGGCATTTCAATTTGTTTAATTTTTTTTTTTATGAAACTAATTTCAGAAATGAATCATTATTTACATCTCTCAAACACAAATAATAAGGTAAAACAATTACTCGTCTTATAAAATTTATAGGACCCTAACAAGAAGAAAAGAGTAGTAGCTTAAAGACATCCATAGAGGATAATGAAGCAGCCCTAAAAAGACCTCTAGAGGAAGGTACAAGCAGAGTAAATAATAAGGAGACAAACAATACCAAGCAACAACAACAAGCCACAAAGAGTGAGTCACATAAAATGATTTTTGAAAAAAGGTCATTTCCTCCTAGAGATGAGTGAACAAATTAAGATCTCAAAGAAGATTATTTTTTGCCTGGAAAAGATATCAAGTGTTGTGTTTTTATTGCCATGGACTTGGACATGTAGCATTAGAGTGTAAGAGAAATAAAGTCAAGATTAATCAACATAACATACAACAAGCAAGAAGATATCCTCAAACAAACAATCAAAGGAGAATATCAACCACTAGGTACATAAACTCTTCCTATGGCTATTGTTATATGTGTCATGAATTTGGACATAAAGAGTTTAAACCCAAAGTGTATATGAAGAAAAACATGAACTCAAAGAGAAACATGTCATTTTCTCTATTACTTTTCCACACAAGATATTTTGTGTGTAATAATATTGGCCACAAAGCCAAGGATGGTAGGTTGTCATATACACTAAACAGTTCTAAACAGAAAACAAAACTAACTCCAAGAAGACCAAAGAGTGAGCCAAAAAAATATAGACAATGACATAAGGAAGCCAATTGAGGTATGGAAGAGGAGGAAAAAGGAGAGCTTGAGATTTCAGTAACAAAATGAAGCTATCATTGTCTGAGGGGGAGTTTCTCAACAAAGAAAAAGAAGATTTCACTTAGTGTCATAGGAGCAACAATATCTCAAGGAGAGAGCAGTCCCATAATCTTTAAAGAAAATCTAAGTAGATCCAAAGCAATCAAAGGAATTTTAAATCAATGTTAAGACATCTGTAAAAAGATGGAAAACAAGGTCAAGTTGAAAATGAATTGCAACCTCTATCAGTAATATTTTTTTAGATGTAGAAAAATGGTTTGAAGATCTTACATGTTTTCACATCTAAGGAGCACTAGGGTTCTGAGTAGTTGGAGCTCGATCACCAACAATATTGTTTGGAATTATGATCCATGGAGCATAGGAGTTTCAACCAAAACCTCGGAAGGAAGCAGAAAAGCATTGGAAAAATCTTTGGTATCTAAGACAAATTTCTATAAGAAGTGTGATATTCTCTAGAATGCTTTTAAACATGTGCTAGACCACATGAAATTCCAATACGGAAAATCTTTGAAATACTATGGTACAACCCGTCCTGAATTCGGTGCTATTAAGTCAGAAATTGATTCTGTGTTGAATGACTTCTGTAATGAAATGGCCATACATATTTGAGACTTGGAATGTTTCTTGCAAGAGAAGGTATGCCAGAAAACATTTGGAGAAATTCTATTTGAGAAGAAAAGTCCATAGAGTTTGATGATTCAAATGATGAGAAGAGAAAGAAGTCTCAGCAAAAGAAATATGATATCTCACCCAAGGATGTAATCTTCCTCCAGCTTCCCCCACAAGTCAATACATCATTCCTTTTCTTCTGTTCTTTTCATCTATCCATTTCTGGTAATAAAAATGGAGAATGGTGAATGGAATCAAGATATTAAAGATATTAAATATTCAGAAACATTCTACAACGATACTCCTCCCTACGAGTACAGGCAGGTTAGGCTTCCGAATGTTATTCTTGAAAACTTCCAGCTAGTCAGGGTGCCGAAAGAACATGAATGGAGAGAAATGGTAGTTGAATAGTTGGCTACGTGGGTGCACTATGCTAGTCATGATGGAGTTGTCAAGTTGTTCCAACGACCTTGCCCAGACAATGAGAGCGACAACTAGTGAAAATGGAGATGAATGAAGAAAAAAAAGGAAGATAATATATGCTGCACTCAGAGATTTTGGTCCAAAAAATAAACAAACACGACGAATTCGTGATGATAATATCAATGTAGAATTTGAAATTACAAACACGACCTTAAGAATTGGGGTACGCAGCAATGGCTCCTGTCATTTTTTTTTTTCTTGACTGGTTTACAGTTCCATGCGCTAAGAGAATGGTTACAAAGGATAAGTGAATGGAGAAAAATGATTAGCAACGATAGATCAATGATGCAAAAAATCCTCAGTGGTTAGATGGACAGGTGGATGATAATACTCAGAGGTGGCAGAGTCCATATTATTTCTAATCTAGAAAATTAGATGGTATAGACGTTGATATTTGCAGTCATGAAGGATACAACCAACCAACCACAGAGAATAATTTATGTTACATAAATGCACAACAGATCCTGTGGTGCATTATGATCACAAGAAACACCAACAATAGATATGTGGCAGTATTCTCCGCGGACAGTTTCGTTTTGACATGTTATTGTGAATTGTGCATGCGTTACATTATAGACGTTGATATTTGCACTCACGAAGGAGACAATGGACCACAAAGAATAATTTACGTTACATAAACACCACAATCGATCCTGTGGTGCATTATGATCACAAGAAACACCATCAACAGATATGTGACAGTATTCTCTGTCGGTGGTTTCGTTTTGACATATTATTATGCATGTGTTACATATCATGGAGAGTTAGCACGTTATGAAATGTTATCAAGTGTGTTAGGGTTTTATTGATTATCATGTAGATGTCAGCTGAAGTTATACATTACAATGAATTCCAGATCTCAGAGAATCTCAGACTTGAGAGGAATTTTATAATGCAATATGAAAATACATGAGATCCGTGAGTTACTAACATGTTACATATTCTGTGTTCATACAGTGTTGGATTTGGGCATGAGAAGTTCACCATGAGAGTGTTATCTGTGATGTTCGGGCCATTTTAATTTGTCCAACATTGGCATTTCAATGTCGTTTGAAGAATAATAGATTCTCAACGGGCTAGGGTTTTATTGCTATGTCCATTCATCGCATAAAGGTCCTCCCTAAAGCTCTCCTTGCACCGCTGGAATTGGAGTTGTGCGTGCACTTTTTAATAAATTTGGGGAATTAGATATGGAATGTCAGAGTCTCAACAATCAAAGTGAACATCTATGCTACACGAGAATGATTGGAAAAGATTATACCTCATGCTTACAATGGTTTTGAATTTAGAAATTCCGAAATTATGTTGGGTTGTGTCATATTCTTTTCATGACCAGCCCGCTTAGTTAACAAGGTAGGAAGGGGGGCATAGCTTCCCCTTCGTTGTGCCGATTGCTTAGCGGGGGATCACAGGGGGTTTGAGTATGGCAGTGCCCTCGAAATTTTTTACTTTTGTACCTTATATTAGGTTGGGCGAACCTATCTATGGTTTTGTGCATGATTTTTCGCACATGGTTTTTGACCCGATAGTTTTCGGTTCATGGTTTTGGACGTGATTGTTTTCAGTCCATGGTATTGGATGCTTCAGCATGTATAAATATATGTATTGTAACATTGAAAGGAACATAATGAAATTCAAGTTGGTAGTCTCAATTTTGGGATCCAGGGGAAAATTTTTGTGTATATGTGTTTTATGTGTTATGCTCTCACATTTTTTATTTTCTGTGTTTTAGAATTCGTATGCAGGTAATTTATGTATGGAGTTAAAACCTACATTTAGTATCAGAGTAGATCTACAAGTGGATATGTGTTTAACCTATTTGGAGGTACAGTCAGTTGAATAAGTAAGAAACAATCTGTAGTGGCACTATCAACTACAGAGGTAGAATACTTGAATACAATCTCTGCAACCAAACTGTTTCCTTGCTTGCATGAGTGGCTGCCATGTATTCTGCCTCTGTAGTTGATAGTGCAACTACATATTGTTTCTTACTCATCCAACTGAGTGCACCTCGAAATAGGTTAAACACATACTCACTTGTAGATATTCTCTAATCCAGATCTCCAGTGTAGTCTGCATCAACAAAGCCACATATATCCATCACTCTGTCCAATCTTGGTCTTCCTTGGTAGCACTAACCATAATCACTAGTGCCACGCAAATACCTGAAAACCCGCTTCACTGTTGTCCAGTGCTCCTTCTCTGGTTTTGACATAAACCTACTCAATACTCCCTCTGATGTATGCAATCGTTTGTACTACACCAGACATTGCACATGTAGTGGGAGCATTGAGCAAGTTTATGTCAAAATCAGGGAAGGAGCACTGGAGAACATTGAGGCGGATTTTCAGGTATTTGCGTGCGAGTAGTGATTATCTTTTGTGCTACAAAGGAAGACCAGGATTGGACGAAGTGACATATATTCGTGGCTTTGTTAATGTAGACTGGGCTAGAGACATGGATCAGAGAATATCTACAAGTGGGTATGTATTTAATCTATTTGGAGGGGCAGTCAGTTGGATAAATAAGAAACAATTTGTAGTGGCACTATTAACTACAAAGGCAAAATACATGGCAACCACTCATGCAAGCAAGGAAATAGTTTGGTTGCAGAGATTGTGCTCAAGTATGGGGTTAGCACAGGGAGCTATAAGGATAGACTGTGAGAACCAAAGTGCAATTTTCTTGGCAAAGAACCCTGCATATCATTCAAAGACAAAGCACATTGATGTTCAGTATCACCTTGTGAGGGATATGATAGAAGACAAAAAGGTGTTGCTGGTAAAGGTGGACACTTTGAAGAATACTGCAGATGCATTGAAAATATCTGTGAGCTCTGAGAAGTTCTCTTGGTGTAGAGAAACAATGGGCGTTGTAGGGCTAGATAAATGACTAAGCTCTCTTGTGGCCCCCCGTGGAAAGAAAACAACAAGTGGGAGAATGTTAGGTTGTGTAATATTCTTTCCACGACTAGCCCACATAGTTAACCGGGGGGTTAGAAGGGGACGTAGTCCCCCCTTCGTTGCGTTGATTACGTAGCGGGGGGTGTGGGTCACAGGGGGTTTGAGGGCTGTAGGTAACCCCACTCTATGGGGTCCATGGCAGCGCCCTGGAAAATTTTGTTTTTGGACCCTATATTAGGTTGGGTGGACCTACCTATGGTTTTGTGCATGATTTTTCGCACATGGTTTTGGACGCGATGGTTCTCGGTCCATGGTATTGAATGCTTTGAAATGTATAGATATGTATTTTAATATTGAAAGGAATATAATGAAAAATCAAGCTAGTAGTCCCGATTTTGGGATCTAGGGGAAAATACCTGTGTATATTTGTTTTATGTGTTATACTCTTGCATTGTTTATTTTCTGTGTTTTAGAATTCGTATGCAAGTAATTTCTGTATGGGTTTAAAACCTACAAATTAAATATGCGATAACAACACTTTCTTTGTTGTTGTCAGATTTCTTCCCAATAATCTCAGCCTGCTCTTAGTCAGGCTCTCTTTGGTTTGCTATTTACATGTTTAATTGAAGGCCAAAAGAGTCTCGATTTTGCCTATATCTATGCCATAAATGTTTGGAGGTTTCAAGGTTTTGTATTGGGAAGCAGTTCGTTGGATTTTTTTTTCACAAGAGAATTTCTTTGGATCTCGTGCCCCTAAGAAAAGTGATAGCACTAGGTATTATGAAATCCTATGAGTTCCAAAGAATGCTTCATAGGATGAATTGAAGAGATCTCACAGAAAGGCCACTGTCAAAAACCATACGGACAAGGGTGGAGATCTAAAAAAGTTTAAGGAACTTGCTTAGGCCTATGAAGTACTTAGTGATCTTGAGAAAAGGGACATTTATGATCAGTACGGGGAGGATGCACTCAAATAAGGAATGGGTGGCAGTGGTAGTCATGATCCATTTAATATATTCCAGTGGTTGTTTGGTGGAAATCCTTATGGAGGTGGTAGTAGCAAGGGAACCCAAAGGTAAAGAAGAGGGGAAGATGTTGTTCACCCCTTGAAGGTATCATTGGAAGACCTTTACAATGGAACATCAAATAAGTTGTCACTATCTCGAAATGTTCTGTGCTCTAAATTCAAGGGTGAAAAAGTCTTACCCGAGAAGAAAATACTCGAGGTCACAGTTGAGAAGGGAATGAAAAATGGTGAGAGGATCACTTTCTAAGGGGAAGTAGATAAAGTGCTCGACACAATTATTGGTGACAATTCCTCTCGTATTGCAAATTCAACTGTCGTAATAAACTGTAAAATCTCTTCAACTATATACTTTGCATTGGTAACATCTCACATCCCATATAACAAATCCAAAGCTCGTCTCCTTATACTTATGTCAGGATCTTTTAAAGAAGTAATAATTTGAGCTTGGTGCCTTTTTGATGCTCTCATGAACCTCTGTTACCATCAACATTCTAGTCATATTTTCCAGCACAAGATATCGAATGTTAGGTTCCCAGACAACTATAAACTTCCCAAGAAAAGCAACACACTGGGGCATCACCTCCTTTTCGGCATCAAGATGCATCACCAAAGCAAGGGCCTCAAACAACACCCTTATCTACCAAGGTTGAGTTTCTATATGCCATTATATACAATAGTTTAGATACGATATGCTTGGTTTCTATAACATTCAATATCCACGACATATGCAATGTAAAGTTATACATAAATGATACATTGAGTCTCTTCAATATAGGGTATTGTGATTTATTTGTAATTGGTTGAGAAGGTAAGAATTGGACCTGCTGAGGAGCATCGCTCTCATTCACGCAGTGGAACAATGTGGCTTGGTATCGGCCTTGCTACCTGAATTCTCCTCAATGGAGGTAATGTGGTTGCTGCCCCAGGCACTAGAACTCTTGTTGTCACTTGAGCAAGTTAAGAATTTAAATATTGAACATTTTTCTCAATAACTAGAAGAGCCTTAAGTCTTTGAGATAACATTTGAGCTAGTACATGTTCGCAATATATACATATATGTATATATCTATATTATCATGAATTTCATTGTTGGGATTTATATTATTGTCCCAATTCCAATGGACACATCATCAAACTGTTTGACAAGTATTCCTCACTAGAATGTTTGGGGATATAATAACATCCATTTGGGTTTTTGATACTCCAAAATATTTTGGCAGAAAAGAAAAGGGAAAGAAGAATGTTATACATAACCAACTATATAGAGGCAACTACAGGAAGTTTTCATACTGTGCAATGGCAACATTCAATGGAAGTAGAGATCATCCATTGCGTTAATATTATGAAGGAAGCATAGGGCTATTGACATGGCATAATGATTGATATATTGTTTATGCAGGATAATAGATTCAATTGAGGAACAATTACAATTTGTGTGGATATCAATGTTAGGGAACTTCATAGAATCAATGAAGTACTATATATTTTTCTTAATTTTTTTTTTTTAAGGATTATTGCTTCAAAATTAGAGAACTATGGTCTATATTACTTCCTTCTAAATTCAAGAAAAATGTTAATGCTCTTGTAATCATTGAAGGACAATCTTCTTTGGGTTCAATAAATTAAAATTATATATGCTTCAGATGAAAGACCCCTATGGAAGCTTCAAAATGCATGATGCAGATGAAATGGATGTTCGAGGTTGTTGCAATGGTTCAAGTGAGAGACATATCATGTTTTTGGTTCAAAACTTGAAAACCTTTTTGAAAATTATGTTGGCTACTTCGTAATAAGTTAGTGTTAGTTTTTCATTGAAGTTAATATCAATTGGAAGTGGAAGTTGTTTAAGCAACACATACATTGATTTACATACATTGGAGTAGTGCTCATCTTTTTAGATTTATTACCTAATACGTACATGGTTATGGAGTTACATGTTGATCCTCAAATACTTGCCTCACATATTCAATGTCTCATGTACTTAATGATATATGTGTTAATATCCTCTCACAACAGTGTGCAATGCACATATTATTTGGCGAGTATAACTCAAAACATTTTTACCTACATGCAATTGCAATATCTTACTATTACACTTATTTTTTCACTATGACAAATAATCATCAAAATTGGATCTCTCACCACACATCCAAGTGTCATGAAGCAGTCCCTTGCAATTCAACAACTTATATACCTTGAATAAAGTGGAATTTCTGGATCGCTTGGTACACAATCCTGCTTTTGAGCATCTGCGTAGTTTTTCTGAACAAAAACCGCACATGTGCAGTTTCTTCCACCGTAAAACTACGCAGAACTACGCTCTGTGTCTGAACAAAAACTGCGCATGTTAATCAATAAAAAGTAAAAATAAAAAATGAGATATAGAAGCATTGTTGGGCGAATCATTACCAACAGAGAGCCTTGAACTCATGTTTATTCGAGCCTAAACTTATTTTTGATGGAACTAATTCCCATTCTTCAAGGAGCCTTATCCCTCTTTTTGTGGATCTCATCCTTGGACTAAGGATCTCAAACTACTTCCTTTTGGCCTATTAATCAAGCCATAGGTGGGGGAATTGAGGGAGGTTGCTGAGAGTAAGTTTATGTTGGAGTAATAAGGTTGGAGATCTTATCATTCTTGGAGAGGATTGAGATCAATGGGAGGAGCTTCACAACATCAAGGCACATGTTTTATAGCTCCTTTATGTTTATGAAATTAATACAAACAAGCATTTCTTCTCACTCCATTTTTTAATGGATTAATTGATTAATTTCATGGATGGTTTATATTATTTATATTTTTCCATTGTGAATGATGTTTGTTACTAGTCTCCTTGATCACTAGTTTGAATTATTAAATATTTTATGTTGCATACGTATTTGATCCTTTGTTGTTTCCATGTATGCAGGTCTAGATTGAAGCATGGAGGAGCTGCACTGAAGCACAAAGAGGTATCTTCATCAAGCATGTTGTAATAAGGTATGAATTTCCATTTATGTTGGGATGGGGTCCCTGAGCTTAGTTTTGGGGTTAAAAACCCAAGTTTTGATGTAAAGTTTGTAAAATTATGTAAAGTCTCCGCGATTTATGGACGCAAAGCCCGTAGATAGTTAGAAGTCAAAAGGGGATTTAGCCCCTTGAATATGTAAAATCGAGTCGGTTTTGAGATCCACCCATGGTCCGTGGACCATGGGACTATATGTAGAAAGTTGTAAATAGGTGTGTCTTAGAGAGTGAGGCGTGTCATAGAGGAAATAATGAGGAATGTAATGGGTCAATAGGCGATAGCATGGAAAGTGATTCGTAGAGAAGGGAAATGCTTCGCAGCTGAGTGCGTGGAGGCCTAGAGAAGAGTCTGCATCTGAGTGTGTGGACCCTTGCAGCTGAGTGCGCAAGGAAGTTTTGAGTGTGTAAATCTGAAATGAAGATCAATAAAGAAAGTTACTGAAGAAATCTTGTGTGTATTTACCTATCTCTATTTATTTATGGTTGCAATATATACTGTTGATGAATAAAGTATTATGAAATATTGATCTAATTGTAAGCAATCCTATTGAATAAATATTAAATAATGTACGCAAGCATGTTTATGTGAGTTCTTGAAGACTGTGATAAACTCTGTTATGTTTATTCAATACTTAAGTAGATCTGTGTGAACTCTGATCTAGGATTTTTTTTCTGGTGCACATAAATGGATGAATAGACTGTTAAGGGTCCGTAAACACTGATTGTGGACCTTTGTGAAGGTCTAAAGGCTGTTTTATCATAGTTGCAGTACCAAGACCTAAGGGCTTATCAATCGGCACAAAGGTAGATGTAGGACATAAAAGGACATCACACTAATCTCTAGATGTGGAAACTTGGTTCCAACATCCCCCCAAACTGCTTCGGGGAACCTGGGTCAGGATCCACTAAGCCAATAAATGGTTCCATTGCCGGGACCAATATTTGCTTAAGGAGATGTATGATGTCACATCAATAGAATCCAACCAAAAAGGAAATTGAGAAGTGGTTGGATAGAAATGTCCACGAATTTGCGGTGCAGGAAAATAGGAATCCATGCCTATTAGAAGAATAGTGGTTGGACAGATATTTGTACACAGAAATACATGAAATTCTTTTCTGCACCTTCCGTATTGAACTATACGAGCAGATAGCTAAATTAGCAGATGACCAAGGAAGGTGGAGACTTGACGGCCCAATAGTGTGGACTTCGGAACTAGTTCGGAGGTTGGAAGCTTTTGTAGATAAGATCGCGCGTGTTGTTGACCATTGGCTTGATCGAGTCATAGGAGGATTTGTGACAAAATTCTTGGTTGATACCTCAGTTAGCTATAGCGAAGCAAAGTGATGATTATTTAAAGGGTCGCGAGGTAAGTGTCTAAGATCTTTGAATACCTAGATTAAAATGTTGTCGTGTGAAAAATGGGTTATGCCATTGCCTTGATGTTTGGAGCTACGCGAAGTGGAAAGCTTTTCAGAGATCGAGGGAGGAAAGGTCTGGAATATAGATTGTTGATTGGGCCTCCTTCAAGCGATGGTGAGGGAACGGTACAAACTTCACCATAGAGTGTTGCACATTTGATAAGGTAGGTTTTTCCGTGAACTTATCATCCATCCACTCCACCTCCACCTTCAGCTCCATAGCATACAACTTCACCCACAATGCCACGACCACCAACGCCATTCAACATGTTGAACTCATTAAAGCTACCAATTTTCAAAGGTATAGGGAGTGAAGATACAGATTAGTTTTGGTTCGTCGCTACTACTATATGGTCTGCACAACAGATCACTGATGACACTATAAATAAATCATAGTTGGTTACCGCTCTACAGGATCGTGCGCTGACCTGGTACATTAAGTACTGCATTGATAACCCTTTGGCATCGTTAGCTGACACTAAGGCCGCTTTGAACAAAGAATTTAGTAAACCTAAGTTTGAATTGCAATCAATAGTTGGATTCAAGGAAATCATGATGAGGGATAGTGAAATGCCCTGGGAGTTAGATCAAATATTGAAGTGTGTGATCCGTGAAGCTAACATGCAGCTCACAAATATTCAGCACTGCGAGTGGTTTATAGCCTCGCTCCTGCCCCACTTGAGGATTGATTTATCATAGCAGAAGATAAGGACTTAGGTAGAAGCCTTGGAAGTTGTGATGAGATTGCATGAAACACCTATCCAGGATGCATCTTTGGGAGATCAACAAATTTACTCGTAGTTGCAGAACCTGTGCTTGAAATTGCAGAGCTTGAAAAAAGAAAAGGAGGCTAGGCTAGAGGTACATGAGGAAGTCTGGTGCCTCAAGTGTAAAAACTATGGGTATGATAAAGATCACTGCCCTATCTTTACGAATTATATCATAGGGGGTGACCAATTCCCTTTAGGCAGGAAGCTCTAGTAGGACCAAGTACGGGGCCTGCGCTATGGTGCACTATTTGTCAGGTGGCTGGAAAACATGTAACATATAATTGTCATTTTCTGCAAAAGTTTGTTCAAACAACACAACAATTGTTCTGTGATTTCTGAAAATCGGTGGGCCACGGTGGGTGCCACTGTTGTAGCTATGAATTGATGATGGAAAGAACGCCTACCTATCGAATGCAAGCATAAAATTGGCCTCCAGATCAGGGCGCTGGGGGAGTGCATAGAGGATATCAGGGTTGCAGACGAAGCCGAGGAGGAGGATTACCTGGTAGAGGTCGTGGACAGGTCATTTTCTATAATTGCGGGACACCAGGGCACTATGCCTAGGAGTGTCTGAATCAGACATGCCTGTCATGTCAATACTGCACTCAGTTTGACCACACAATAGAAGATTCCCCTTGGTGTGATCTTCCTATCAGATGGACTCCCTTCCCAATCTACATCTGTGAATCCTTGAAGCTTCACTCCCTCTGTTGTTTTGTACCAAAGACAAAACTGAGTGGTGCCTTTGAGGTATCTCAACACATGTTTAGTTTCTTTCCAATATAGTTTGGTTGGATTAACCATTGCTTGACTAAGTTGGTTAATTTCAGAATATATGTTTGGTCGTGTGTTCTAAATACACAAGTGAACCCACAAGATTCCTATAAAAACTACTTCACCTAAAGTAGCATCTTCCTTCGTCCAAATCCATGATAGCTGAGTCTCCATGGGTTTGCTACTCTCCATATGGAACTTCTTCAATATCTGTTGGTATACTTTCCCCAAGAGACAAACAATTCCTCCTCTCCTTGCCATACTTCCATACCAAGGAAATAATGCATGAGCCACATGTCCTTCATCTTGAATCTCTTGTAAGATCCTATTTGCAAGATTTTTCCAACTTCTCATAACCTGTTGGAATTAAATCATTGACATATAATACTGTAATCAACAATTTAACTTCAACCACAATATGGTAAAGGTTTTCATCTGCTTCACTTTTGGTAAAGCCCAACCTAGTGAAATACCTGTCAATCCTAGTGTACCAAGCACATGGTGCTTGTTTAAATCCATACAACACTCTCTTGAGTATGCACAAATGCGAGTCTTTGTTGAAGGTCTCAAATCCTTTCGGTTGCTCAATGTACACCTCTTCCTTAATCACACCATTGAGGAATGTTGTATTCACATTCATATAATGTATATTCTATCCCATCTGCATTGAAAGTGCTAGAATAGATATGATTCAAGAGTACCTTACTACTAGTGCAAAGGTCTCCTCGTAATCCATTCCCTCCACCTAAGAGAACCTTCTGGCCACAAATCTGGCCTTTTGTTTCTCCACACTCCCATATGCTACTTTCTTTACCTTGTAGAGCCATCTGGAACTCACCACTGACTTGTCTCCAGGCCTTGGGACCACTTCCCAAACAATGTTTATGATAATGGAGTCATACTCGTCAACCATGGCATTAACCCATACTATTTTTTGCACTTCTTCCTCGAATGAGGATGGTTCAATATATACACTTTCTCTCATCAAATCCATGTAGCTAGTGTACTGATATGGTGACCTCCTCTGCCTACATTGTGATGTGGGTGCTCCCACATTCTCTCTAGCAACATGCATCAATATGTACACCTCTATGGTGCGCTTCCTTCCATCTCTGGAAGTCTCTGCATGAGTGAGTGCTTCCACTCTCTGCTCCTCTATATGTGGTTACTCCAGATCATCCTGGTATTCTTATTTTGGAGGTAAAAGATCCTCTTCTCCATGCAACTGAATCTCCCTATCAAGGGAACATCTCATGGCCTTCTCTTCATTGAACTTCACCTCTCTATGAACCATTGTTATCATGTGCAATAGTAAGTACACCCAATAGTTGTGATGTGTATCAATGTACCCCACAAATATGCCCAACTCAGTTGTTGGCTCTAGATTTTTCCTTACATCCTTAGTAACATGACAATAAAATGATGAAACAAATATCCTGAAATGCGCCACATCTTGTTTCTTACCTAATAAATCTTCTTTTGGTGTACTTAACCTGAGAATCTAATGAGGACTCCTATTATACACATATATAGCTGTGTTGAATTCTTCATCCCACAAGTGCAATGGTAGGCCCTTATCATTTAACATTTCCTATATAGCTCCCATAATACTTCTCTTCTTCCTTTTAGCCATCCTATTAGTCTGTGGGTTATGGGGTGTTCTTAATTCTTATGCACATACATTCTTGAATTCATTCGACACATATTCTCCACCGTTATCACTCCCGATAGCTTTAACTTTCCTGCCAGGATCTTTCTCAACAAGATATAAATTCACAAAATTTAGCAAATGTATGAGCTTTCTTCTGCATGAAGAAAACCCAACACTTACGAGAAAAATCATTTACAAATATTACATAATACCTGTGCTTGGTCATGGAGGTTGTTAAGAACAATCAACACAAATTTGAGTGAAATCTTTCAAGGATCTCTTGCGCTCAACTGTCCTTAACATAAAAGGTAGCTTTGGCATACTTCCCCAAGGTACACCCTTTGCATGTGTCTCTCTACTCTAGTGTACCCTTGGGAAGTCATGTAGATTTTTTCTGCATGATCTTCAAAGCTCGATGGTGCAACTATTGGCATTATGATACTGGTGTTGTCCTTGATGGAAAATCACTCAGATGAAAGATCACAGTGCAGAAGGTTAACAACAAATAATTACAGGTCAGACTACACAGAATGAAGAAAGAGAGTTATATGAAGGTTCACCTTACCAAGCTGCGTATACATGCAACTTCACTGACCACAAGTAGCGTATACATACACATGCACTTTCACAGAAGGAAAAGTGCTTATACCTTGGAAAACTAAGTTTTTGGTCTGAAGTACTTGGTCCATGGTATTTTGATCCATGGTCTTGATCCAAGGTATCTGGTTCGAGGTATTGACCCTAGGTATTTGGTCCAAGGTATTGGTCCTAAATGGTTTTGGTCCATGGTATTGAGAAAGGCCTAAAACTATAAAAGGAGGAGAAGATCATTAGGCGAGGTGTGCAAGTATTGAATATTTGATGAAGTGTGAGGTCTAGTATGCAGGTTATTGGCTTATGGTGTTGTGCTTGATCTAAACGAGGGATGAACCTTAGCAGTTGATGGATGATAAGATCTAATGATGGATCAAGATCTTAAGGCTTGAAATGAATTATCTTTATATGGTTTTACCATTCTTATTCTAGATTTGAATACTAACACATATGTTGTTCTGTAAATATTATGATCTGGGTATAACTGAAGTCTGGAATAGCTACAGAATTATGAATTAATATTTGCAGATGTATACACTAGTTGGCCTTGAGAAAAGCACGTATACATGTAGCTTCGACACATGGAAGTAGCGTATACCTTATAAAGTATGTTTCAGTTGTTTCTGTTTGTTGTTGCAGAGATTTGGGTTTTGGTTACTCTATTCTGGTGACAGTATTCTAAATGATCAGATTGATGGATTGTCAAAGTGATTGATTGAGTCAGTTGTAGTTGGTTCACAAAGTGATTGGTTGATGCAGATGTATTTGATGATTGAATTACAATTATGATATTGTTGATGGATCCAGTTTGAAAATTTATGAAACATGGTCCTTGGAGGAAGAAAGAAGGTCGTAGCCTTCTGTAGGTCGCAACCTACGTACTAGTAAACATATCGGCTAGTACAAGAGTTAAGGGGTTGTAGCTCCCTTCCAGTAGAAGTTGGAGAATGAGAGAAGGTTGTAACCTTCTGCTAGTAGAAGCCTTCGTACTGGTATAAGTCTGTACCAGTACAAAATTGTAAACATATTTTCTTATTATTAAAAGAAGACAGAGACAGCAACAGCAGGTGGTTTTCACCCACATTGGGTTTCCACCTTATATCTTGGTGTTCATGTGTGTTGCTTATATGTGATGCTTTATTCTACTTTTACTGCACTGTCTAATAAATTACTGATTTAATGGTTAAAGTTCAATGCATGAAAATTGGGTAAATAAAAAGTTCTCTACATATATGATGGTTGTTTTAAGTATAGTAGCGTATACACGCTAGTTCACTTAGTTGAAGTAGCGTATACAAATTTGTTTGGAAAATTAAATTATTGATATGATAATACTGATTCACCCCACTCTCAGTATTATTTCCAACAATTGGTATCAGATCAGGTCCTTCAGAAGAAGCTTGATCGCTTGAAGGGAGATCCATCATCATGAGTAATCAAGAAAGTGTGGGATCCATCAGACCACCAATATTTGATGGGAACAACTTTGTTTATTGGAAGATAAGAACCACACCCTATCTACAATCACTTGGAAAAGATGTCTGGGAAATCGTGGAAGGAGGATATACATTTCCATCAGCAATTCCTACAAATACGACAGGTAAAAAGAAATATGAAACCAATGCTAGGGTTGTCAATACATTATTGGGAAGTCTGTCACAAAAAGAGTTTGTCAAAGTTATGTAGCTTAAATTAGCCAAAGAAATATGGGACAAAATCGTTCTAAGCTATGAAGGAGACTCTCAGGTAAAACGTACTAAACTGCAAACTCTCAGAATTCAATATGAAATTCTTAAGATGCACAATGATGAAAGTATAGCTAGTTACTTCTTACGCATAAATGAGGTTGTTAATTACATGAAGAGTCTAGGTGAAGAGATAAAGGAAGTTACCTTAGTTGAGAAAGTTTTAAGATCCTTGTCTGCTAAATTTGAATCGAAGTATTCGCCACAGACTATCACTATGACACAGCTTCACAGAATCTTAACTGCCTTTGAGATGAGAAAAGGAGGCCCATCAGATATGAGGGAAGCCACATTTAAAGCTTCAATAGAAGGAAAGGAAGAACTCAATGAATCACGACATATTTCAGAAGAAGAATATGAAGTAAACTTTTTCAAGAAGCTTCAATGGGGTTCCAAAAGATTTAGAGGTAAACTACCTTTCAAATATTTTACCTGTGGTAGAGTCGGTCATTATGCTCCCAAATGTACTCATAACGATAAATATGATAAAGGGAAGGAATCTGCAAAATGGAATAGAAAACAAAGTGTAAGTAAAAAGAGTTACTATACTTATGAAGATAGCGATGGTTTATCAAATAGTGATGAAGATGAAAATAGTAATGACTATAGACTTCTAATGGCTTATGAAGATGATAATTTTTGGGATGCTTTAGAAGAAGATGACCTTCATGAAGAAATATCTAAACTCAAAATCTGTTTAGAAGAAAAGAATATGATTATAGATACCTTGACATACCAACATGCTGAAAGAGAAAAACACAATGAAAAACTAGAATGTGAAATTGTGGGTCTAAGAAAGGATCTTGAGAAAACAAAATCTCTCAATCTTAGGTTTGCTAAAGGATCATAAACCTTAAATGAAATTATCAAAGTTCAGTCTTCTCCTATGATAAAGATAGGTCTTGGATATACTAAAGAAGCATCTCAATCACTGAAGCCGTCAACTTCCACTAAAAGCTATTTTGATGCAGCAAAGAACAGTGAACAGTATGACAATCATCAACAAAGGCATAAAGAAGATCACCAGGTAAATATAGCTCAATTTACTTCAAGGATGAAAATAAGCCACAACCAACCTTAGGTAAATCATACTCAATTTTCTTCAAAGATGAATATCAATAGAAACTACAATCACCAAGTCAATAGATTCGATAATCACAGGAACTTGTTTAATGGTCAATGTTTCTCATGTCATAATTTTGGACACAAAGCTGCTCAATGTGTTGCTTACAAAACCATCATGAATAGAGAAACACAAAATCAAAGGAATGTGACAGGGATCAAGAAAAGTTCCTATAATAACTTTTCTCTTCTTGAAAATGACATAAAATGCTCAATCTGTAACAACTTTGGCCATGAAGAATCTGAATGCAGGACCACATTTCGGCATATATCTCAAAAGGAGAAAACTCCATTAAATCCCAAAATATGGAGAAGGAAAGAACCTCAAACAGAAAGGTGTCGTATAGCCTTGTATGCAGAAGGACAGGAAAATCAGTGGTACATCGACAGTGGATGCTCGAAACACATGACATGTGACAAAGAAAAACTTCACTCATATAATGCCTTAGAAAAAGAAAATAATGTCTCATTTGGAAACGACACTCCTGCTATCATAAAAGGTAAAAGCTCTATTTTCTTGAAAGAAAAGGTTAAAGCTGGGAATGTTATGTATGTAGATGGTCTAAAGCATAACCTGTTGAGTGTTAGTCAAATGTGTGATCAAGGAAATGAAGTGGTATTTCAATCAAATGGATATGTTGTTCGTGAGCTTGATACAAGAGAAAACATGATCAAACGTACACAAACTCCAAACAACTTATACATACTCAAGGGAGAACGACAATAGTGCTATCTAAGCAAAAATGATGAAAACTGGCTATAGCACAGAAGATTGGGACATCTAAGATTTTCTCAAATATGAAAAGCATGTAGATTCCAGGTTGTTTGTGATCTTCCAGATATCAACATTCCTGAAAATACAATACGCAAACCATGTCAATTCAGTAAGAAAACCAGATCTCACTTCATTAAAAAAGAAGGGTCAACTAGTAGGCCTCTTGAACTTGTTCATACTAATTTATGTGGACCATCAAGGAAAAAGTCACCTCATGGAGAAGAATACTTTAGATTGTTCATTGATGATTTTTCCAGAATGTGTTGGATAGGTCTTCTAAAGCATAAAGATGAAGCATTTGAAAAGTTCAAAGCCTTTAAAGATTTGGTTGAAAATGAATCAGATAACAAAATCAAATGCCTCAAATCTGATCGAGGAGGGGAATTTACCTCAGATTAATTCTTTGACTTTTGTGAACAGCATGGAATAAAAAGGCAATTCTCCACTGCAAGGACTCCTCAGCAAAATGGAGTGGTAGAAAGAATGAACAAAACTGTTCAACAAATGGCTTGAGCTATGCTAGATGAATCTAGAACTCTTGCAACCTTCTGAGGTGAAGTTGCATTCGTTGCCGTAACTATTCTCAACCAAGCAAATGCTCGGGTAAACAACACTCAAACTCCACATGAAATTTGGTATGGTAAGACTCCTATGGTAAAATACTTTAAAGTTTTTGGAAGCAAATTCTATATCAAAAGAACTGATGAAAAACTTGGTAAGTTTGAGCCTAGAGCAGATGAAGGTATTCTTCTTGGACACTCTTCCCGAAGTAAAGGATATAAATGTTATAATAAAAGACTTGGGAAAATAGTTGAAAGTATTGATTTTGTAGTTAATGAAACATGCAGAAATCCAAAACAGATAAAAACCGAAGATTATGACAATGAAGAAGATGGAGATTATTTTCCCACATCAAATCACAATGATTTTGAAGAAGAAACCAATGAATCACTAGAAGAAGAGATAACGGTAGAAGAAAAGATTCCGTCCAGGTCTATTCAGAAAAATCATCTAGAAACTCAAATTTAAGGGGAAAAAGAGGTAGGTGTATAGACAAGAAGAACTATTATAGAAACCTCAAGCTATCTAGCATTACTATCCTCCACCGAACCTCAAAATGTAAATGAAGCATGGAAAGATGAATGCTGGGTCAAGGCCATGAATGAAGAACTTGAGAAAATTGAAAAGAATAATACTTGGGAATTAGTTCCTAGACCTCATGATAAGAATATCATAGAAACGAAATGGATATTCAAAAACAAGCTGAATGAAAATGGAGAAGTTATTAGAAATAAGTCCAGACTTGTTTGTAAAGGATATGCTCAACAAGAAGGTATAGATTTTGAAGAAACTTTTGCACCTGTTGCTAGACTTGAAGCCATAGGGATGTTTCTTTCTCATTCTAGTTTTCAGAAATTCATAGTATACCAAATGGATGTAAAATCTTCCTTCCTTAATGGAGACTTAGAAGAAGAAGTCTATATTGAACAACCAAAAGGATTCATTCTTGGAAATGATGCAAAACTTGTATGCAGACTTAAAAAGGCTCTGTATGGTCTAAAACATGCTCCAAGGGCCTGGTATTACCATCTTGAAAAATATCTCCACCAACAGGGTCTTTCAAAGGGGATAGCAGATAGCAATCTATATACAAAGATTAACACTGATAAATTGCTAATAATTGTTGTTTATGTTGAAAATATCATTTTTTGTAGCAATGAAGAATCCATGAGTTAGAATTTTTCTTCAGTAATGTAGCAAGAATTTGAAATGTCCTTGCTTGGCGAGCTTACCTATTTTCTTAGTCTACAAGTTCAATAAGATAAAGATGGTATTTTTCTTTCACAACCCAAATATCTCAAATGGATCTTGAAAAAGTATGACATGGAAGATTCTAAACCAGTATGTACCCCAATGGTAACAGGATGCAGTCTCAGCTCAAATGATGAATCAGCAACAATACATCAACCAACTTACAGATCCATGATTGGCAGTCTACTTTATCTAACAGGTACCCAACCTGACATCATGCATGCAGTAGGAATAGTTGGAAGATTTCAAGCAAATCCAAAGGAATCACACCTTTAGGAAGTCAAAAGGATTTTCAAATATCTTCAAGGAACACAAAACTTTGGTTTATGGTATCCTAGAGATATAGATCTTACTCTTCATGAATATTCAGATGCAGATTGGGCAGGAAGTGTTGATGACAGAAAGAGAACTAGTGGTGGTGCATTCTATATGGGTTCCAGGTTGGTGTCTTGGTTCAACAAGAAACAAATTTCAATTGCATTATCTACAACTGAAGAAGAATATGTGGCTGCTGCATCTTGTTGCACACAACTACTTTGGATGATGAAAACCTTGCAATACATTCAGATCACATGTACTCCACCCAACTCCATTCTATATGATAATACAAGTGCCATCAGTATTTCAAAGAATCTAGTCATGCACTCCAAGACCAAGAAAATACCCATCAAATATCATTTTCTACATGAACAAGTGCTTGAATAAAAGGTCAAATTGGAGTATGTTCCCTCCAAAGAACAGGTTGCTGCTATATTCACTAAACCACTGCCCAAAGAGACATTTGAATATCTCAGACAAAAGTTGGGATTAGTGCTGCATCATCTTGTTGTTAAATCCTATTTTTTTTTTCAGAGAAAGGTTGTTATACGTGAGTTTCATGAAGTGTAGTTGCGTACATACGTGGGTTTCTGTGGGCACAGTCGGGTATATGTTGGTTTGAGGAAAAGAAGTGGGCCAAAATTAGAGAAAAGGGGTTTGATATGGCTCTGTCAATTATCTGCTCTATTTGATGATGGTTAAAATCTGCTGATAACATGTGGAAATATGTTGGCCCTCATATAACTTGATGTATATATGATTGATGATGATGCCTTGATATTTCTTATTGATATATGTAATAATCAAATCTGACAGTGAACATCTGGCACAGGTTCAGGGGGAGGCATACGCTTCTAATAATGCATTGTTGGCATTATCTTAGAATATCTTGGTACAAATCTACATAATTGTTTTGATTCAGGTGACTCTTTTGATGATAGAAATATATAAGTTGTTGATCCTGATGTTGCTGATGATGCAGATCATATATGGTGTATGATAGTTGTTGATGGTGCAGATCATATATGGTGTATGATAGTTGCTGATGACTATTATGGTCTTGTTTAGATTGGTTGTCCTTATTATAAATGTCATGTATATCCTTTAATGTAAAGGTCATGAAAAGACCTAATTTTTAACCCCACTATGCATGGATGATGTAGTACGTCTTGGTTTTGTCATGTATAAAGAATTGGTATATCCCCACTTGGTTGGGTGGATGAGTCAAATTTAGTATATCCCTAGTTGGTTGGGAGATGGATGTATGAGTCATTGGTGATAGGAAGGTCATCCTCACAGAGTTGATGTATAGATTTATGTTATCTTCTTGTAGAATTTGCTAGTGCTCAGGGGGAGAATGGACTCAATCATGGGAGCTCTATTAGTACATTTCAGCATATCAGAGAATTTAGCATGTACTCAGGGGGAGCATGGCCCTTTACCCTTGACGTCAAAGGGGGAGAGTGACTTGGTGTTTTTGTTTCCATCAAGTCCAAAGGGGGAGATTGTTGGCATTATTATACAAGTGTCATCCTTGATGGCAACTCACTCAGATGAAAGATCACAGTGCAACAGGTTAACAACAAAGAATTATAGATCAGACTACACAGAATGAAGAAAGAGAGGTATACGCAGGTTTACCTTGACCAAGCTACATATACATGGAGGTTCACTGACCACAAGTACCGTATATGTACACACGCACTTTCACAGAAGGAAAAGCGTGTATACCTTGGAAAAATCAGTTTTTGGTTTGAAGTATTTTGTCCATGGTATTTTGATCCATGGTATTGATCCAAGGTATTTGGTCTGAGGTAATGACCCTAGGTATTTGGTCCAAGGTATTAGTCCTAAGTGGTTTTGGTCCATGGTATTGAGAAAGGCTTAAAACATAAAAGGAGGAGAAGATCATTAAGCCAAGTGTGCAAGTAATGAATATCTGATGAAGTGTGAGATCTAGTATGTAGGTTATTGGCTTATGGTGCTGTGCTTGATCTAAACTAGGGATGAACCTTAGTAGTTTATGGATGATAAGATATAATGATGGATCGAGATCTTAAGGCTTGAAATGAATTATGTTTATATGGTTTGATCATGCTTATTCTAGATTTGAATATCGACGCATATGTTGTTTTGTAAATATTATGATCTGGGTATAACTGAAGTCTGGAATACCTGCAGAATTATGAATTAATATTTGAAAATGTATACGTTGGTTGGCCTTGAGAAAAGTGTGTATACATGCAGGTTGGACACATGGAAGTAGCATATACCTTATAAAGAAATTTTTATTTGTTTTTGTTTGCTGTTGCAGAGTTCTGGGTTCTGGTTACTATATTCTAGTGACAGTACTCTAAATGATCAGATTGATGGGTTGTCAAAGTGATTGATTGAGTCGGTTGTGGTTGGTTCAGAAAGTGATTGGTTGATGTAGATGTATTTGATGATTGAATTACAGTTATGATGCTGTTGATGGATCTAGTCTGAAAATTTATGAAACGTGGTCCTTGGAGGAAGAAAGAAGGTCATAGCCTTCTGTAGGTTGCAACCTACGTACTAGTAACCATATCAGCTAGTACAAGTGTTAGGGGGTTGTATCTCCGTTCCAGTAGAAGCTAGAGAATGAGAGAAGGTTGTAACCTTCTGTAGGTAGAAGCCTGCATATTGGTATAAGTCTGCACCTATACAAAATTGTAAACATATTTTCTTATTATTAAAAGAAGATGGAGACAACAACAGTAGGTCGTTTTCACCCACATTGGGTTTCCATCTTATATCTTGGTGTTCATGTGTGTTGCTTATGTGTGATGATTTATTCTTCTTTTACTGCACTGTCTAATAAATTTCTGATTTACTAGTTAAAGTTCAATGTATGAAAATTGGGTAAATAAAAGGTTCTCTGCATATACGCTGGTTGCTTTAAGTACAGTAGCATATACATGCTAGTTCACTTAGTTGAAGTAGCATATACAAATCTATTTGGAAAATTAAATTATTGATTTGGTAATACTGATTCACCCCCCCTCTCAGTGTTATTTCCAACACAACTGACCCGATCTTCTATGTGACAACTCATTGATGTATTGGCTCTGCACCTTCTCTACTTTTATACTCAAAGAAGTACAATATTATACATCCAATTTGTAGAGGTTCTTCACCTAAATCCCGATCCGCTTCACTTTTCCTAAGGCTATGTGATGAAGGAAAGCCTTTCCTTTACTAAATATCACATCGTAAGCACGGTCCTCTAACATGGCAACTAAAACCAAATTCTTCTTCAAACCTGAAACATACATAAAAAATTTTAATTTGAGAGGAGAAATAGAGTCCCTCTAAAAGGTAATAGTACCGATGCCATTCATGTTATACCTCCCATCATCTCCCATTTCGATGTGCATCTGGAGATTCTTCTCCTCCAAGTCACTGAAGAATATTTTGTTGCTGGTCATATGAAATGAGGCTCAACTATCCAGATACCACACACTACCATCACCGATGTCACCTTGCAAGCAAGGAGGGTGAAATCCATCTTGAATGGTGAATTAAGAGCTTCACATTCCACTCCTCATGAGGGTTTCTTGCCAGCCTTCTTGTGTGGACACTTCGTGGCATAGTGTCCCAGCTCATGATAGTGAAAAAATTTAATCTTCGACATGTCCTTCTTCTTTCCACCATAACTAGAATTTGATTGGGAATGGGATGAGTTCACTTTCCCTTTCTCTGCCCTTCCAGCTAAGGCATAGATCTCCTCCTCATCATTCTTGGATGAGGATCCATCTCTGATGTTCTGCCGAATCCTTTTTCCACGAAAATGGACCACAAACGCTCCCAATTTGGTAGCTTCTCCCTCCCATTTACCGAGTCTTGGTAGCTATGCCATCTCTTGGGAAGACCTATAAGTGCTAGGTTGAGCATATCATCTTTAGTAATTTTCACACCAACACTTCCAATATCATCCCGACATTTGGTGAGCTTGGTCAAGTACTTTGGTATTGTGTTTCCCTTCTCCATCTTGATTTTTCTGAGCTTGTCCTTCAGTGCCATCTTCCTATGGCCAATTCTATTTTGAAATAGGTATATCAAAGCCTTCCACATCACATATGGAGTCTCCTTATCGTGGAGGTTCGGGAAAATATGATCTCGAACTCCTTCTAGGATAATCCTTCTCACCTTTGCAACACATTTTCTCCACTCTGCTAGATATTGAGCATCAACTATTGGAGGCTTATGAATATCTTTGCCTATGAATTCCTTAAGCCTGTTGTCTTCCAACAATCCCTCCATCCTGTCCTTCGGAGAAATATAGTTCAAACTATCATCAAGGGCATATTCGAGTCTCAATCCGTAGAACAACATCTTATTGGTTGTGAAGTATGATACTGCAAATTCGATTTCATCTACAAATGGAAAGATCGTATTCTCCTATTCTAGATTGATTTCTACTCTAATACCATGTAGAAATTCCTTGTAGATTCAAACTGCTAATTGTATTCTGCTAAAACAATAGACTTGAATCTACTTTACTCATCAGCAGAAACAATTAAATGATCTTGAAATCATGAAGCATACAAAAGAAAGAAGTCAATAAACACATTACATAATGATTTACTAGGGAAGCCATAGCTAAAAACCCCTTCTATCTGTATATTTCATTAGTCATAAAATATGAGAAAATTACAATGTTTTTCTCAAGCTTGAGCAACCTCTGTACTATCTCTATCTGTCTTACAACTTCCTAGACAAGCCCAGGCCAAAACCTACCCAATTGTCTGCTTTCCCAAGTCCCTATTTCATTGGTAAATATTAATTAGGGAAATTACTCAATTGGAATTGTGCAGTCTTCATAGGCCTTCCTCTTACTGCATGCACCACTTGTACAATTCAGATGATTATAAAACTGATAGTACACTGTCCCTAAACTCCAATATCAACTGGGTAACTCTCATATATGACATGCATGATTTATTTATGAGTGAACCATCAATTTACTGGTTGATCACTGCAGGCAACACCACACTACATTGTAGGCAGCACCACACTACTAGACCTCCCACTAGTTCCTCCAACAATTGGAACTAGTTTAACTAACTTTAACTCAGTTAAACTAAATTAAATATTAATTACAACTCAAAATAAACTCAATCAAGGCTCTTATAATATAGGATACACTCTACATGACTCAAGTCAGACGCTCAACTCGAATTAACTGAGACAACTAAGTCAAATTAACTTAGCTATCTAATATAAGTCATGAGATGTGGAATTATAATTTTATTCCCAATTTAATTCAAGGACAAAATTAAATTAGGATTTTCTTGTTGCATTTTCAATACATATCTCATAAATTGTAGAGAAACTCTTTAATGTTACGTAAGGGAATTTAATACCAAGAAACCCCATGGAAATTGACTGTAGATTTAGACATGGTGTACCGCAAAGGTTTGGAGGAAACATGCATGTATTAACCTGAGTAAGATTATGTGAAGGGTCGTAGTATAAAATATTTACTTCTCATTGATAAAAATAAAATCTAACAAGGTGAATGTGTTTGTATTCTCAATGCCCATCTTGATTTTGTCTATCTGGTGGATTAGTTCACACCATTGTCTGTAAGGTCTTCATGTTCTGACAATACTCCTGTTAGCTATTGTTGTCTCTAGTTATTACAATTCACTCTTTTCTTTTAGTCTATGATTACTCCTTTGATATGATATGGGAAAATATATTTTCCTAGTTGCAACTCTAACTCTCATCCCTTCCCATATTTTATACCATTATGCACTCCAAAGTAGGGTAATTTATGTTGCATATGATGTGAATATATATCTTAATGGTAATATACATCTTCTAATGTAGGCTTAACACTTAGTTTTTCTCCTTTTCTTACATGGAAAACCTGGGGGATCATGTCCATTTAAAAATGTCTCCAATATTCAACAACCAAATACCAGTCTTCACTTTGATATATAAAAGTTTTAGATTGATCTCATATCTTTCACTTGAAAGCTCTCACAACTTCAATGTGATTGGTCATTTTTGAAATATAGCTAATGGAAAATATTTACAATTTACAACCATTAGTTGGTCATTGATGCACTGAAAAACTCTGTCCTGATTTTCCAAATCCATCACCACACCTTAGGCACAAGAGAAGTTCTTCACAATAGGGAATTCCCTCAAGAAAACAATTTTCATATACTTTTTTCATTAGATATCACAGGGAATCCCCCTAGGATAAAAATTTATCTTTGATCCTTAAACAAACATCACAAATTTGGCCAATATACACAAAGAATAATCGCTCATGAGCCTTAACTCAACACGTCTTCCTTTTCTTCTTAGGATAGTTACCTTGGAGGATCTACTAACGTAAAACAATATATGAACACGTCTCCCTTGTATTCCAACATAAGTAATGAGTGGATGAGGATGAATAGATAGTGGAGGATGATATCATGGTCTACCTCAGCTATAATTTTTAAGGCTTTGAAAAGGAGCATTTTGGGGTTTTTTTTTTTTTTTGGTATATCTTAATTTTTGGTATGAAATAACCTGCTTTGTGTGCATTGACAACCTAGCTTCATAATATCACACCAACTTTGATACAGCTATCATGCCTAGTCCAACAATCCCCACATAGTTTAGTAAGTTGAGACTTCAACTACTCGTAAAAAACTAGATTTTTTTTTATCATTTTTAGTAAACCATATAATGTTTATTTCATGGGAAAGGCCGTGATATTTTTAGGCTGAAAAATCAGTTGAATGAAAAATCACAGTTTTTAGGCACATTGCCAAAAATCACAAATTTTTATCACATTGCCAAAAATCAAAGATGTTATCAACACTGCATAAATATACAAATAATGTCGGGCATGGCCAAATGTGGAATTACAACCTTAATTTCATCAAGCAAGAGTAACATTTCATCTGCCCTTC
The DNA here is from genome assembly GCA_000404065.3 of Pinus taeda. Taxonomy (NCBI): domain Eukaryota; kingdom Viridiplantae; phylum Streptophyta; class Pinopsida; order Pinales; family Pinaceae; genus Pinus; species Pinus taeda. Next base: position 118,005 of record APFE030376062.1, on the reverse strand, counting down.
TTATACAAATTTTCTTTTGGTTAAATCTTTTACACATTTAATTCATTTCCAAACTCAAGTTCCTCGACAAGTACAACTACTTTTGAAAATCATCAGCTCATAATAAAAATTAGGTAGTGATAATGCTTCCTTTTCCCATTTCCTTGTTTGATTTTCTTTCAAGTTTAAAGATACATTGATGGACGATTTAATGCAGCTCAAATCTACTTGAAATCATGATTTCAACTTAAAACATAGAAGCCCGCTAGGTGATTCTGGTGCTTGTATCATTATTGCGGGAGTTAAATAGTTTGTGTTATTCAAGTATTTGTCACTTGAAAGAATATTTGGAATGAAGAGTTTCTATTGCTAGTCACATTTCATTGCATTGTATTTTTGTATTGTTACTTATCTAGAGAAGGATAGATTAAATCAACAAAGAAGAATTGTTGTGGTGATATAACATAGAGGATGCCCAAAAAATACCACCACATGTGCACAAAACTTAAAGAAGTAGAATGCATATGAAATAGCTAGATCCATGGATTCTCAGGCCCCAAAACCTACCTGCCACAAGCATGGAGATTAATCATGACAAATCATGCCTTTTAGATTATGAGTTTCCTGAGGTCCTTGCCTTTCATGTAGATGATACTTCTCATTTTCCCGAAAAGGACTTGGACTCCAATTTCAAATACCTTGGTTTTTTTCTTAAACCAAATAGTTACAAGTTTGCACATTTTTTTATATCAAATTGTGTTTCCTTTAAATTTCAAAAAGGTTTGGAAATTCTCTTTGGCATTGACTTCCTAGATTTTTCATGTAGCATTGGAGGATTGTATGGTTTCATTGTTGTTTTTGGTTGAAGCATCTTTTTGTTAATCTTGATTTTATGTTGTACCTTGTAAAAATATAGAATGGACAATCTCTAAGACACAAAATTATGAAGGATTTGTAAAATAAGTTAAACACAGAAATAACAATGGAGCAGAAATTTGTTTTTATGTATTCAACTATGTCAACAATAAGATAAAGATAAAATGCATTTGTTGGACATAAGGCAATAGTACTCCATAGCTTGTAAAAGTAAACTGAGTTTCTAGCTACAAATTGTAAGATGCATGCTTATATTAGGTGTGTATGTTCATTTCAAAATCTTTGGTTTAGTTATTTGTGTCTAATTATTGCTTCAAATGTGACCATGCAATGGACATTTGACCTTTTTATTTCTCATGGGAAGAATTCTACACAATACTTTTATGGTGCAGAGTTTGGAAATTTCAGTGGTAAGTTCTCTCATTTATTTCTTTTTATTTTCTTTCATTTTCCTCATGTAAAGAGGAACTTTTTTACTTGTTTTATATACTCTAATTGAACATTCACTGAAATATCAATATTTTTATAAAAAAATGTTATGAAGTGTATGAAGTCCTACCTCAAGCATGAATTTGCAGATCTCAACATTTTCTAACTTTTATAGTGGAGAATCATTGAAAGAAGTGTTTAAGTGGGGCCATTGTATTTAATGTTTTTGGGAAAATTTCCTTGCGTTCTAAAGGAGGTTCTATATTCTCATTATATTTCAAATAGTGATAAAAGTTTTAATAGATATTTTAATTAGAAAAGAAGATGAGATCACATTATTAGTATTTAAATGAATATCTATTGGTTGCAGATCGAAGACCTTGGATTCATCTTCCATCCCTAGACTATTCAAAGAATGAAGATTTTATTCTTTATCACAACTCTTGAATATTAATGGATGTTATCGGTTACACAGTTTTTAGAGGCAAACTATTGAATGGTTTTAAAGGTGGAAAGACATGTGAAATGCATTGGCAACACAGTGGGAATTTTTTGAAGTGATTAAACAATATTTCATGTATAAATTGTAGCCCAATCAATATTTAGTTGGAAATTCATATTGTAATACTTGGCATTTCATATAGTAAAATTTGTGGTTCAAATTATTTACGATTGTATTTGATATTTTTTTGTGTTGTTATCAACTTATGAGACTACATGATTCATGTGTTTTCATATTAGATGAGCATGAATATTGTATGGTACTTTTTTAGTATAGTCACAAAATCATACTAATGCATTTATGTTGATTAAAAATGAGCACAAAAAAAATGAATATAAAACTTCTAAATTAATAATTTATATTAATTAAAAATGAACACAAATAAAATGAATATACAACCACTAATTAGTTGTTTATGATGATTATTAATGAAAGTGAATGAAATGAATATAAACTACTAAATAGGTGATTTATATACTGAATGTGAAACTACCAAAACAAATAAATGACTACTGCAAATGATAAATTTGTGATTACAAATGACAACTAAATTTTGCATATATACAACTATTAGTAGCTAATTTAAAGTATCTTATAACACGACCGAATTTAGTCATATTTCTTTGGTCATTAATTGGTTTCAAAATATGACTAAAATTTGCATATATATGACTATTAGTAGCTGATTTAAAGTATCTTATAACACGACCAACATTTTGGTCATATTTCTTTAGTCATTAATTGGTTTTGTTGGGTGATCACATAGTAATATATTTTGTTATATATTTGGTCATTAATTGTCGTCACAATTAATGACTAAATTAATGACCAAATTAATAACTAAATATACTACTAGACACTAAAATTGAGATAACCAATTAATGACTAAGCTAAAAATGACTACAAGTTGGTCACGTTATAAGATACTGTAAATTAGCTATTATTGGTCACCGATTGAAAAATGATCCTTTATATGCAAATTTTAGTCATTTTTTTAGTAACTAAATAGCCATTTCATACTATTGTATATATGTCTAGCCATACCCTACCCATGAGAAAGGGACCTTCATATGCACAAATTCCCTTTGTAAATTAAAATATCTAGCTCAAAATTTACTCTAAAACTATCAAATGGATGAATGAAATAGAAAAGGATCAAGAATTACCTACCTCTAACGATTTTTTATTTCACTAGTTAAATCTCAAGATATTTTCCCTAAAATGTCAAAGGTAGTTTTTCCAAGTAACACTATGGTGGGGTAAAACTCTAAACTAAATGGTAAAAATAAGGTTTTTAACCCATTTTATGAAAAAAGTTGACCTAATTTTCTATATTTTTTAGCCTCTTTCATGTTTGTAACAAATTGACTAATAATTGATTTCTATTGTGAGTGGCATTCTCATTTTTTAGGTGGTGTTTGAGCTCTTGTGGTTTTGTGATGTTTTTCAATAACTATAGTCAACATTAGGTCTAATGTGGCGGGTAACACTTTCAATAATTTACGTATAGGGTAGTGTTTTCTCCACCTTGCATTTTGCATCTTGACTTTTTTTTGTTGCCTTTCATATGATTAATCACATTATTTTGCAATACTAGCATTCACTCATCATTTTATAATTGTCATAGCTTAGTGGTACATCCTACCTTTGTTAGGTCCCTATAATACTGGTGTAGCCCTCGTATTGTTATTATTAGAGTAACCCCCTATTGTTATTGTTATGCCCATTTAGACCCCATATTGTTTTTGTTGTGCCACATAGAATCCCATTATTATTATTTTTTCAGTGATGAGTCCCATCAATAGGTACATTTTGAAGATCAATATGCCATCCTCCAGCCTTAAATTATCCTTCTCTTACATTAATTCACATTTTTTGTTATATTATGCTTAGTAAGAGGAGTAAAAGGTGTTTTTCATAATATGTGGTCTATTGTGGTTTAATTGCAGGAGAATAAAGCATTTTTTAGGATATTACTATGCAGGGGCTTGATGGAGACAACTAGGAGAGAATCTAGAGGGTTTTTCCACCTCCTTAACTCCATAAACTTTTCTTGAGATCATAGTACCCTCTCTCACTAGTTTGAGATCATTGGCAACTGAGTGACTCCTAGTCCAAGTGAATATCAAGAGAGAAAAGATCCACCCTTTTCGATATCAAGGAGGGAACCACTCCTGCTTTCAAGGGAGTTGCTTCAACTTCCCTTTTGTATAAATAAATTAGAAGATCTCATTAAGATTCAAAGTTTTTGTTCAGCTAGGTGTAGCTATTAAGCTTTAAGCTTGACATTTTTATTTTAAAATTTTATGTGATGTATTAGACCTGCACTTTTTGATAATGAGAAGTTGGATTTTAAGTTGTATTTGAGTTAGTTTCAGAGGAATGATACCCTTAAGCTTGGTCCCAACCCAGAGGATTTGGTCCATGTTCTTGTGCTCATGTTTCTTCTTGATTCCAAGAAGCCCATAGTTTCTTTAATATTAGTAGATATTAATCTATAAAATCCTGTGGTTGTAGCCTCTACATCACCTCTCTCGTGGGAGAATGAGTGGAAGGATTCACAACCACAGTCCAAAAATATTGTGTTTATGATTTCTTGGAAATAGATTAGTGTTATTTGTCCTATTTTACATTTTCTTTATGTAGCTTAGAAGTCATTTTAGTGATTATATCAATGTTATTGCATGAATTAGATGTTATTTAAATTCAACTCATATTTTCTATCATAAGTTATTTCATTTTGTTAATGATAAATGGATGCATGCATGTGATTGATTGTAGGGATGGTTGAGCTGTAGGGAAGGGAACCTTTGCCACTTACATATTGAGCTCCTTCATCTTCTCCTTCCACTTCCAAAATTTGCCCCAAAACCATGTTTTATAATCCATTCTACCTATTACACCGAGATCACTCATCCTAGTGTAAGACAAGCCTTTGAGAGGTCCTGATCTTGGATAGGGGCTCAAACCAACCTCCCTACATTAGCTTCAACTTCCATCCACCTATCCATACCCTCAAGACAACATTTTCACCTTTAAAAATCACTCAGATGCCCTCTTGTAGCATTACATTCCTTCCTATAACATTACAAGCCTCCTGTAGCAATCACTTGTAGAAAACCTATAACAACAATTCCCTTCATCATTTTTTATCCCCATTACAAATTTGACTTAGTCTAGATGCATAATGACCCCCAACTATAATTTTCTGATAAGGGAAAGCTCTTAGGCCACTCCAACCTTTCCTTTTCTTCACTACAAAAACATAGTAGAGTTAGTTTCTTTATCATGCAAGTAGGTTACTGATTTATAAGAAAGTGTGAACTAGGAAGATGGTACATGTAATTCTGAATGGTAGCTTGATGAATTATGCAAGATAAATTAGCTTCCTTTATGCAAGTAGATGTGATAGTTTGATGAATACTGCAAGATAAAATAACTTTCTTTCTGCAAGTAGATTAGCCTTTGTCCTTTCGTGAATTGATTAGTTAGCATTTACAGGTTGAGTCAATGACATTTCTATAGTCATACCTAGAAGAAATTTCCAATTGTACCTTTATCCACAATATTTGATTCTAATTCAGTAGGAGGAGGGGTCTCTAAGAACTTTTGATCTAATGTCATAACCGAGGGTGGCATGAGTGGAATCCTATCTGTTGTGCATATAACAATACCACTTCGAAGTTTGTATGAACCCCAGGTTGATAATTTCACTTGAGGAGCCCTTGGGAGTTGCAACATTCTTGGTGTTATACTAGGGTTCACCACGTTTTGGTGTCGTTGCAGGGGAGGTGTCTAAGTAGATGTTGTTTCTGCTTAAGAATTGTTTTATGTTTTACATACATTTTTTAAAAAAGTAAAAAAAAATCATAAAAATATTTTTTTCATGCCTCTTAGGAGTATGGATAATCAAGGATTTTGTTTAAATAAAACCCCCACAGCCTCAAATAGTCAGCCTTCACTCTTCTTTGGTGACTGTGAACTTGCGTCTTATTGGGGCAAAGTGATTTTCTGTCATTTAATTTCTCAACCCGGGGGTTTCGTAAACTTGTGAAGCATGCGTGCACTGTATGTGCTACAAATTGTCTTTCATTTTAGATCAATCTAACTACAAAATAATGAAAACCAATTCATCTAATCTATGAAATCAAATAATGAAAATGAAATACAACTAACCTTTGAAATAAAAAGAAACTAATGTATACTTAGTTACTCCAACATTCAATTATGAAGTGTTACCTTCTTGAGATGATGTGTAAGAGACTATTTTTAACTTCTAATGTCCTAGAAAGCAAGTAAAGTGTGCAGAAAATAACTCAGTAATTGCATGTATTAAATATTCAACCATTCAATCTTGAAATATGATTCAATCAATTTCTTAGATTGATCTTTAAGAATATCAGTTAATGCAATTAAATGATGATCTTAAAATCAAATATAAAAGCACGAAAAAGTAAATCTCAATGATTGTGTAAGTCGAACATTCAATCACCCAATTTGAAGTCACCTTCTTGGCCTGATATTATATTGAATTATATAATAAATTGATAGTTTGATATAAGAAAGTAAATAATAGAACATGAAATGAAACTAAATAACTATGAGCTCTTGCCTCAAACTTAATCCAATTGGAAAATACATAAATCTTTCCTATTGAAATGTTTTTAGAAAAATCAAAGATTACACAGTCATTTTAAAACTAATACTAAGAAAGAAAATGAACTTTAATCTATAAAAGCAATTAAATCTCACACATTTTAGGTAGCTGATCTAAAAGTGTGGGAGATGGTAAATCTAAAGGCTACATATGTAAACAAAATCAAGTCAAAATGAAGGAACATTCATGAGTAAAGTGCTACATTCTAATTCTGTATTCAAAGCTTGAGCATAATTCCAATTTTACACATGAATATGATAGGAGAAAAATTCCCCTATTTATATAAAAATATGAGAAGCTATCTCATTGATGAGAGTCCACGAATCACTCCCCATGTATCTAGAGTTACAATCAAAATAGGAAATGATAAGGCACATGTCTTCTTAGAGTTTCAATACAAATAGGAAATGAAACATATATCCTCATGATCCCATGATCTTCTCCACTCAAATTCGAATTTGGTTTTCAGAGGCCACATAAAGGTCTTTTAGAAGCTTCCTTTTGACCTACACATGTCAACAATCTCATCCCACTTTTTAGGTATAAGCGTATGCACATTATTTTCTAATTTTTAACCATAAATTCACTTAAAAATTCTAAGAATTAATAAAGTTTGGAAAAACATAAATGTGACCTGTTGAACAGGTAAATCCCCTCTGCGGACAGAGGCGATCCCACTAGCCCAAAATGGGTCTAGCAACAATCGATTCACGTTGCTATGCAAGTTCCTAGTTGTATACTAAAAGGTGGATTACGAAGACCAACCTGGAATCCAACGCAAATGTCGAAGTAGAGTTGACCCTCTGGCTCCCTTGCTTCAGCAAGGCACAATCCTAGCGATCCTCGTGAATGGACACCTGCACATGCAAAGACCGAGACAACTACAAGCATAAAATCCACCAAAGTACAACTATATTTCAGTCAGAAAGGAAATAAATCAAACATCATAATAGGCAATGAGATTGGAACCATAATA